>SKCR01014666.1:0-10910 GCA_019454045.1 Zanthoxylum bungeanum
ACCCTTGTGGAAACTCAAAGTAAGACCAATCAGAAGTTTGAATCCTTAATAGCTCAGCTAGCGGAAGACAACAAGGAGATTAAAATCCAAATCTCCAAGTTAACCAACTCTGAGTGTGAATGAACCAGGGAAATTCCCTTCCCAAGCTCAACCTAATCCTCAAGGGCACCACATGGCACAGGGATCAGGGAGGTGCGAATGTAAAAGCGTTAATGCCATAACTATTAGGTGTGGTAAGGAGGTAGGAGTAAAAGGACACCCAAACACAACCAGATCCAACCCAGATAATAGTGTAGATACTCCTCAGGAAGACCCGAACCACAACTCCCAGTCAGAGTACCATTTCCTCAAGCCCTTAGGCCAGCCACCAAAGCTGCAGACCCGAACAGTGAGATCTTAGAACACATTAGGCAAGTAAAGATAAACATGCCCTTGTTCATGTAATCAAACAGGTTCCCACTACGCTAAGGTTTTAAAAGATCTATATATCATGAAAAGGAAGCACCATGTGAAGAAAACTGCATTCCTAACGGAACAAGCTAGTGTAGTGATTGAACAAAAGACCCTACCAAAATATAAAGACCCGGGGTGTCCCACCATCACTTGATATTGGAACATGCGAGTTTGGTCAGGCATACTAGACATTGGGCGCGAGTGTGAATCTCATGCCGTATTCCATATATACGCATTTAGGTCTTAGAGAGATCAAGCCTCGTCAGTAGTCTTACAGTTAGCGGATCGTTCTGTCAGAACCCCGCGAGGGTTAGTAGAGGATGTCTTACTCCAGATTGACAAATTCTATTATCCTGTTGACTTCTGATTTTAGACACCCAGTCCGTAGTTAAAACCGAATCTAAAATTCCTTTGATCCTGGGTAGACCTTTCCTTGCTACAGCAAATGCTCTTATCAATTGTAGGAATGGTCTCATGAAATTGTCATTCGGAAATATGACACTAGAAGTGAACATTTTTCACATCGGGAAACAGCCACAAGATGACGATGAATGTCATCAGACATTCCTCATAGATACAATTGTGCCAGAATTGGCATCCACTCTACATGAGTCTGACCCTCCTGATCATCTCCTTCCGGATTCGACCCTTTTAGACACTCTTGAAATAACCAATCCTCCGGACCTTGCTACAGGTTACTCTGTTTGGCAGCCGCAGTTTGAGGCTTTGCCAGAGGAAATGGATAGACCAAAACCTTCTGGTCCAAACAAACACGAAATTGAATTAAAGCCCTTACCAGAAGGACTGCAACATGCGTTCCTTGGATCAGGAGATACATTCCCTGTTATCATTTCCTCCTCAGCTTAGTGCATCGCAGAGTCAGAGATTACTTGAGATGTTGAGTGAGCATAAATCCGCACTTGGCTGGACCATAGGAGACATCAAAGGTATTAGCCCATTGATTTGTTCCCATAAAATTCACCTAGAAGATGGAGCTATTCCTCGTAGAGACCCTCAACGTAGGCTTAACCCCACTATGAAGAAGTGGTGATAAATGAAGTGATAAGTTACTAGACGCGGGTATTATATACCCAATTGCTGATAGTAAATGGGTTAGTCCTACGCAGGTTGTCCCTAAAAAGTCGGGAGTCATTGTAGTGAAAAATGAGGCAGGAGAACTGGTTCCTACCAAGGTAAGTCACAGGTTGGCGTATGTGCATCGATTACCGAAAGTTAAATGCTGCCTCCGAAAAGACCACTTCCCACTTCCCTTTATCGATCAAATTCTTGAGCGGGTAGCTGGTCACCCATTTACTGTTTCCTAGATGGATATTCAGGATACTACCAAATTGAGATCTCCTTGGAAGTTTTGTGTGTTTTCTAGGTCCCAAGATCAAACAAGACATGAAAACAATGTGTGACACATCAACGGGGTAGCGGAATACTCACATCGATCGGTTAGACGATTTGAAGACGAACGAAGCCATTTTGCTCACTACCAAGGGCGCTCACTGCAACCAGTCCACTGCCTCACAAATCAGATTGGAGCTGAGAAACGGAGCTCCAAGCTTCGTCAAACGGATCCCGGCTCATGGGTGAACCTCCCTACCACCTTCGCAAGTCTCGTAAGTGTGCTAGCACTTGGATTTTTACCATAAAAATCCACTCTTTGCCTCCCTTGTTCACGCCATTTATGGCTCCAAACCAGTGAGTTTTTTAAGCTTTTGGGCGTGACTAGAATGAGAGAAAATGAAAGAGAAAAATTGTGTGGTTGATTGACTAAAGCATTTTCCAAAAAGCCTTATATATTTTCAATCAAAAAATATATATTAAAACAATTACAATTGATTAATTAAACCAAAAGTAAATGCTTTTCCCTCCAAACACTATTCCAACACTCACATCACTATTCATTGTCACTTTATTAAAGTGATTTGATGTGTGTCTTTTCACTGAATCCATCAATCAAATCAATCAATCAATCAATCAATCATCATCACTCAAAGTGACTTTTGATTTGACGCTTGATGTGACGATTGATTTGAAGCTTGATTGACTTGCGTCGCCGCACTCGAATTCGAAATACGAATGCGCTCGCAATCACACTCGGGCTCGGGTTCGCTAATTCTAAATTACAATTTTTCCGTCGCGTCGCAATTAAATGATTACGCCTAGTGAATTCCTATTCAAGTCGCTAACGAATTAATTCTAAATTAATTCGTTCACCCGAATTAAATCTAAATTTAATTCCGCGTCGAAATCTAATTTCGTTTAATATATCGAATATATTAATTTACCGATTAATTCCAAATTAATCGTTATCTCTCTCTAGACGATATTTTATCTAGAAAAATATCTCCGTAATTAATCCTAGATTAATTTTCTCTCTCTCTTCTATATAATCCCAGATTATTCAAGAGTGCGAGTTATGCGTCATTGGTGGATTATCGGGAAAGCGACCCTTGAGATCCCCGGATAAGTTGGTAGTAAATACGGTCGTCGGAGTATCCGAATCACGTACGTACCAAGTACTACGTTCTACTACCGATTTACGAGCAAGGTCGACTCCTAGCAAAGTACCAAGTCTACCCAATTCTCCGGACATATCCATTTAAGAATATTAAGATCTGTATCAAGCGTAGTATACCAATGTATTGTGTGTATCGGCCCAGTATCGGATAGTCACATGCTAGGGCTGGGGCTGGATAAGTGTCTACCCCCCCCGCCGAAGCACATATCGGATGTCTGGTAACATAGTCTCTATAATCGTATTTCATGACCTGGTCACAATATCCCGATTGGATGCGCATCACTCAAGAGCACTAGTACCGTATCCTGCGTGACATCATCTCCACTATGACTGAAGTGATACTTCCGTCTTGACATCACACCCAATACACTACGACTCTCTGATAACCCAGAGTGGTGTACTCAGAACCGGTTAAAGCCCTGTACCACCAAGACCAAAGTCTACCGATTACCGCAAGTATTAGCGATGTAAGTCTCAGGTTAAAGACTATACACACCTACCTTGATTTCGGCCTCCCATAGACACATAGTCATAATACCAATGGGATTCTGAGGGGTCTATCCAGAGCGAAGCTGTTTCCCGTACCATCGGTGAAACACGACCTCCTATCGCACTTGCATAAGTATCTATACTTATATATATGAGAACTATGCCGTTGCCCTCACAACGCACACAAGTGCAATACTAGCCTATTCCGCATTATCGATGTCCAGTCTCGATAATGCTCCGGCTAGGGATTTTAATGATTAATCCTTCGGAGACTGATACTGCCTCATATCATTCTCAGTTCAGGAACTAATCACAGGGACATCTCTTCATTTATATATCTATGGTGATCTAATCACAAATGATGAGAGTGCAATTTCCTTGTCACATAGTTAATTTGCTACAACAACACAATGATCTGTGCAAATAGTGACGCTATGGGTCATTTTGTCCAACAGTCTCCCACTTGGCACGTAGCGAGTCACTCAAGTGTCCCACACCCGAACTATGTACGGTTCGCTCAAATTACTGAGAAAAGGTTTTTCATCAGCGGAATTGCTTGATTATCGTCTGACGCGATTTACACGATCATCACATCGCCACGATGTATGATCCGAACGAATCAGATGAATATAGAAGTATATATCTGGATCGTCGATGAGACCTTCAATTCCTTAGCCTGTGCTGACGCCTAGCTCAGCTGCTAACAGAACTATATCTAATCTAATTAGATTTATTTTCGATCCAAATGGCTTCTATTGCTGCCTCAGCTGCAGCAATAATCCGCATTTGTTGTTTATTCGGCAACAGTTATCTTGCTCGGAATATTTCCAGCTCACTGTCCCAGTGTTCAAACTTTATAGTACCGTAGTATTTAATCGTTTGGAAACTTGCTGCGGTGATCCCAGTCACTTCAAGTTCTCCTTCTCCATAGATTAAGATAACATCTTTAGTTCTCTGAGATACTAACAGATGTTCTTAACTTCAATCCAGTGACTCTCACTTGGATTGACCGGATTGTGACTCCATATGCTCGAAGCGTATGAGACACCAAATCAAGCACATTTTAAATGTACAATTTCCAGAGAGTGTTAACAACTCCAAATCTATCCCAGTAGATCTTTATTCCTCGAATAAATGTTGTTACTCCCCAGAATTCTACGGAGAATATCTATTGAAAGCCAAGCTTTCAACAATAGCTTTATGGGAATTTCACTGTCAGTGCGCTCTCCCACTAACCTCCTTATATACATAAGAATTATTTCGTTTTGAGTCAAATCATAAACCATTATGATTATTTCAAAACGACAGTTCCAAGAACCTTATGCTTGCATTAATCCAAACATGGATCGAATAACCCGCAAACCTTGTTTGTCGGTTATACAAAATCGTCAGAATGTTATAAACATTCTCCAAAAGGTTTCCTTTTCAGGAAAGCGATTTTGATTTGTAACTGACACATTTCATAAATGAAATATACAGTTATCTTCAAGCATCTTCAAAATGGATTTACCATGGCAACAGGTAAAAGGTTGAACCGTTATTAACACAATGTTGATAACGATACCTTTCCGTCAAAAGCCCAGCTTTGTACGTTGGTATGTTGCCTTCCATGTATGTCTTCCTTGAAGACGTTTAATGTACCAATAGGCACAATGCCTTGTGGTACTACAACTAGTATCCAAAATAGTTGTTATACATGGAATCCATTTCGGACTCATGGCACTTTGCCATAACAGGGAGTCGATACCTCGTATCACTTCCTCAAAACGCAGTCGGATGGTACACCTCCATAAGATTGACATCTTTATGGGGTGAGATCAGAAACCCATACCCTAGGTTGTTTTCTGACTCTATCCGATCTACTAGTTCTTGTGTATTTGAAGATTAATGGTATAGATTCATCATAGATGAACTATTTGTGTTCCATTAAGGACTTCTTGCCTTGAACAGTATTACTCTCGATTTTCATCGAGTATCACTATCCTCCCACTGACCATTGCATATCGGTATTCCTCTCAGGAAAAACCGCATGGTGAGCAACAATCACATTGTTCTCATGTGAGATTTTACAAGTACTATACTTAAGGTTTCCCTTAGGATAACCTATATTGGCACTTATCCATTTGGGTCTTTTAGTTTGGTATCATCCAAACGTTATGCCTGGCATACCCAAATTATCAGGAATGAGAACCCCGTTTCTTTCCTGTTCATATCCTATATGATATCTGTCAAACAGATTTATATGGAACCTTATTCTAAATAAGTTTTGCACTGTTAATACATATCCTATTGAAGGAAACAGTAGCTCAGAGCGACTCGTGATAAACCTTATCATGTCCAACAAAATTCGGTTTCAGTTCGGACACACCGTCTAACTGACGTGTCTCGGGAGGAGTCCTCATATGAAAGAATATCGTACTCTTTCATTTACGTATGAAACTTACTGCTTAAGTATTTTCCATTACGGTCTTATCGTGGTGGAATATACTATAGCCGATCTGTTTATTTACTTCGTGTCGAAACTTCAAAAGTTTCCGATCTGTGTTCTTCAAAAGAAACACATAACCACAACGTGATGCCACATCCGTTAAGGTCACGAAATATTCATGTTCACATCTAGCCTAGCTAGATATGGGCCCACTTACTTCACCATGAATAGGGCTAACAGATCGGTGGCCCTTTTACTATTACCAAGTAATTAGTATTTTAGGTATTTTACCTAATAAACTAGATTCGCAGACCTTATTTGAATAGTCAAATCAGTCCTAGTACCCACTCTTCAAAAGTGTGGATATACAGTCTTGTTTAATTGTGTCCTAGACAACAATGCCACACAAATAAGTCTCTATTGATCAAATCAATTTGAGCTATTTATTTGTCATTTTATATGTTTGAGATTTATTTATATTCAAAATATAAATTCTGTTATTTACATCTAATGTATTTATCTTAGTATCATCTTTATAAATGAAACACTTAGTGTTCTAGAATATAAAGGTTTTATCCGCACCGGATTAAACACTGATATAGAGATAATGTCTCTAGTCAAACTAGTTACATCATAACATTTCCTAATTTAAGTACATACCCAAAGGGTGTTGGAGTTTTTCAAGGTCCAAGATCAAAACTCAAGCATGAATATCAAGTGAATACAACGACGGAAGTGCGGAATACTTACATCGCGCGGTTGAGCGACGATTTGGGCAACAAAATTCTGATTTTCTTCACTATTTGGGCGTGCAGTGGGCTGCTGTGAACAGTGATGTGCGCCCCTTCACTTCAAGTTTTGAAGCTCCAAGCTTCACCAAATGGATTCCCGGCTCATGTGTTAACTTCCCTATCACCTTCGCATTGAACTCGGAGTGTGCTAGCACTCTTGTTTTGCCACAAAACTCACTTGGCTTCCCTCCATTTCCTTTTGTTTCTCACGGCAGTTCACTGCCTCTTGAAGAAGAAAATGGCGTGAAGATGGGAGAGGAGAAGAAGAGGAGAGAGAGGAGGGAAAATGAAAAGTGAATGTCTAATTGGTGTATACGGTTTTTGCTTCTTTTTGTATCAAATACAAAATGAATTTCATTTGAAATTCATTTCAAAGCAATTGGCATTAAATGCCAATACACACACATCACTTTCATCATCAAGTCACATCACATCACTTTCAATCATCAATCAATCCAATCAATTGTCACATCACTCAAAGTGACATGATTTGACGCTTGATGCGACGCTAGATGCGACTAGCGATTTGACGCTTGATTTGACGTGCCGCACTCGAATTCTAAATACAAATGCGCTCGTAAAAAATCTCAGGCTCGGTTCGTTAATTCCAAAATAACGAATTTTTCGTTGCGTCGTAATTAAACGATTACGCCAGCGAAATCACTATTCACGTCGCTAACGAATTAATTCTAAATTAATTCGTTCACCCGAATTAAAATCTAATTTTAATTCCGCGTCGAAATCCAATTTCGATTAATATATCAAATATATTAATTCCTCGATTAATTCCAAATTAATGTTTCTCTCTCTTTAATCGTTATTTTATCCTAGATAAAATATCTCCGCGATTAATCCCAGATTAATTTTCTCTCTCATCTAATTAATCCCAGATTAATATAGTGCGAGTCATACGTCATCGGTGAATCTTTGGGAAGCGACCCATGAGATCCCCGGATATGTTGGTAGTCAAATCGGTCGTCGGACTATCCGAACACGTAAGTACCTCCCTACGTTACTACTTTTTAACGATTTACAAGACAAGGTTGGCTTCTAGCAAAAGCATCCATTCTATCCCAATTCTCCGGAAACATCCTTACAGGAATAAGGATATATCAAGCGTAGTATACCGTAGTATTGTGCATATCGGTCCAGTATCGGATAATCATGTGCTAGGGCTGGGGCTGGATAGTGTCTACCACCGTCCGAAGCACATATCGGATGTCTGGCAACATAGTCTCTATAATCGGATATACATGACCTGGTCACAATATCCCAATTGGTTGGCGCAACACTCAAGAGCACTAGTACCGTATCCTGCGTGACATCATCTCCAATATGACTGAAGTGACACTTCCGTCTTGACATCACACCCAATACTCTACGACTCTCTGATAAACCCAGAAGTGGTGTACACAGAACCGGTCAAAGCCCCCTACCACCAAGACCAAAGTTTATCGATTATCGTAAGTATTAGCGATGCAAGTCTCAGGTTAAGACTATACACACCTACCTTGATTTCGGCCTCCCATAGACACATAGTCATAATACCAATGGGATTCTGAGGGGTCTATCCAGAGCGAAGCCGTTTCCCGTACCATCGGTGAAACAAGACCTCCTATCGCACTTGCATAAGTATCCAATACTTATATATATGAGAACTATGCCGTTGTGCCCTCACAACGCACACAAGTGCAATACTAGCCTATTCCGCATTATCGATGTCCAGTCTCGATAATACTACGGCTAGGGATATTTAATGATTAATCCTTCGTGGACTGATACTGTCTCATATCATCTCAATCCAGGAACTAATCATAGGGACCTCTCTTCATTTATATATCTATGGTGATCTAATAACAAATGATGAGAGTGCAATTTCCTTATTACATAGTTAATTTGCTACAACAACACAATGTTCTGTGCAAATAGTGACGCTATGGGTCATTTTGTCCAACAAAGGGTAGTTCCTAAACTTAGGTATCTACGGTCGAAACAGCGACTTTCGTCCCGTTTCCGATTTGCAGAGAAATCTCGGCTTGAAGTCAGTATCCAGCTCATAGCGAATTCTGAACATCAATACATATATTTTATGTACCACACTAAGTATTTAAAGTCCAATTTCAATACTAGTAGTGAACATAACTTTGACAAATATTTTTAAAGTTAGAGCCTCGCCCTTTCTTTAATTCCTTCGTGTCTTCCATATCCAAATGGTAGTCACTTTGGGATATGTTAATTATTTTTTCAATATTTCACAAACCTTTGGCCAAGCCTTGGGTTTTGGAATATCGAAACGATGTGCACCTTGTGCAACACGCCCAATTGCAAACTTTGACTTTTCACCTCTAGAATAGTCATTAATAATTCTCCAAGAATTATTAATTGCAACTTAATACTTTCTTGATTTTAATAGTCTAACTATTTAATCAATTTTAATAAAGGTACTATTTATTATAATGATTACAATAATCCAATTATTTAATCAACTATAATCTTAATATTGATTACTATAATCCAATTATAAAATCAACTATCATTTTAATTCAATTATATTGATTACTATAATCCAATTATAAAATCAACTATATATCGAATGAGTTTGTATATAGTCCAACTATATATATTTTTTTAAAACAACATAAAATATTAGTCCAACTAATACTTTTGATTAATATGACGAGTAAAATATAGATTAGCGCGTTTAGCGAGTATTCGAACGAATGTTGCAAATTCAATACTTGCCTCCCACTATTTTTCGTCGAGCCTCTAACCCTCTGTCGAGTACTCGGGAAACCGTGTTTCCTAGTGGGTTAGGATCCCGTTAAATGTCACACAATCTTGACTTTGGCCAACAAATTGTATGATAATTAACTAGGTAGATCTCGAAGATCAATTGGATCTCATCCAACTCCTAGATCCAGTAGGTGGACATCCAAGTCCCAAACATATATCTAATATATGCCTATATATCGAATATATACCCTAACCTTTTTCCTCTGAATCAACTAGGCCTTGGCTTTGGCACAACAAACCTAGTGATCCCAATCAAGCGCAGACCCAGTGACATGGAAGCTTCGTAATCAATGTCGATGGACAAGAAGTGGTCTTGACTTTGGCCAACAAACCACAACTTGGACACGACACCGATATGGAACAAAGCCTCGTGATTAAAACACATCTTCGACGGACAAGGGCTTGACTTTGGCCAACAACCCCTGCCAATCTCGGATCTTGAGTAAGAATCACTCAATGGAAGGAAAAGACGCATGATATTTAATGAGGGATTTTCGCGTGCAAATTGGCTACCAATTTAATTATCTTTGTTAAGGTCTCATCATTATACACCCTTAAACATGCATTCTAAATACATAATAAAGCGAGTATGAAAATAAATAATAATGATATGCGGATGGATACTTTACACATTGATCCTAGATCAAATCTCTCTCCTTTCTCACTCAAGCTAGCACTTGTATTACTTCTACCCGTTACACTACACTTCTAAAGAAACCTCATTTACATTGAGGGGAATAGGTGAGAAGAGAACACAAAGAGAATAGAGGTGATAAGGCTGGACACGCAGGTCCAATTTAATAAATCGAATTTATTACAACAATTTCTAAAATTTCCCCACCCGACTAATATCCATCCGATATACATTGTTCATATCATCAACCACGTATTCACACAAAAGCATGCTATCAATCATCTAATCGAATTATTAATCTGATAATTAAGTGATCATCCAATGTTCAAACAACGATTTGATTTTACTCGAGTCAAACACTCGTTTTTGCGAATAAGTACTCAAAGTACGAATTCTTGAATTAAATTAAACTACATCATTAAATCAAATTTAACATGTATTTAATACTATTCACTATTCAATTCCAAATAAATATTACACTTTTATTTAATAAACCCTTTTCGACTTAATTCCAAATTTAATCGCTACGGGTCTCAAAGCCCCGAATGACGTCCAACGTCAATTCAATTCAAGTCCAATGGGCTTTCAATTAATTTCTTTAAGGCATGGGCTTCGGCAACCAAACCCAATCAAGGAGTAACCCCATAAGCCTAGAAATCAATTTAGGCCCAATAGGCCCAATTGAACTTTAAAGGTTCATTAAGTCGCATTTGGGCTTAACGGAAGTGGTTTTGGGCCCAATTGGATCCAATCCATTTGGCCTAAACCCAACTTGATAAAATCAAGCCCAAT
>SKCR01014667.1:0-10880 GCA_019454045.1 Zanthoxylum bungeanum
ATCCAGGTTGTCCAGTTTTAGGTTACACCATGCCAGATTTTTTTTTTTTTTTTTTTTTTTATAAATTTAGAGGCTTATGGAGATGGGTTAATCTTGTCTCCTGCTGGTAGCATACTGCCTCTGGCGGGGTGTTGCAAAAAGACTTATGACAAAACTTTTGTAACTCGATTACCTCAACTGTGATAACGCGAAGGCAAATCCTCAAACCCGTGCCAAGTAGTCTTCTCCAGTAACTCCGAAGTCTCTGTTGTGAATGCAATCAATGAACTCGCTCTTACTAGAAGTTCGATGTCAAATCTCCAATTCAGAACTCTGAAGATTAGGGTTTAGTAAAGTTTGGTATTTTGATGGTTACCAAAGAAAAATATTCACCAAAAATAAAAAAAGACATATGATCAATGAAATGTTTAATTGTGAACTCTTAAAGAATAAGAAAACTCAAAGATGGTGGCTCTATATTTTTATTTTTGTTTCCAACACAATTAAAAATAGACTAACTAAAGGTTTATATAGGTTAGGGCTTTCCAAAACCTAATTTAGGCCTCTGAAATAAATATAATGTAGTAAGTTATTGTTCACACATTACTATAGCAAAATAATGTTCACCTTGAGAACCTTGTCCAAATATGCCTAAATCTTCCTAATTAGTTACAATTTGATTGGACAAGTTTTGACAAAAAAATTTCTTATATTTAAAGGGAAATGCTAACGAGTGCCCTAAGGGCACTCATTAAACATCCATTTTTAGAAAGTTTTTATGAGAAAAAAGAAAAAATAATTAATATTTTGATAATTTTTTATATTTTCCATAAAAGTGATGTAAATTTTTTTTAAAAATAGATGCTTAATGAGTACCGTAAGGACACTCGTTAACATGACTCATATTTAAAACCCAACATAAAAAGTTCTCGATGCTTATATTTTAAATTTATCTATTTATCTCAACTTACGTGGGATATTCCCTCAGCAGTCTTGGTTTGCACATGGATAAGTAGTGAACTAGCTAGAAGCATCTTAAAAGCTTTAACTGACATTTTTTTTAATTTTTTAATTTTTTTATTTTTTATGTTTGACTATTAATTAACATCATAACAAAACACGTGGCCATTGTATGTGGAATATGTCGCCATCTTAATGAAAATGAATCATGTTAATTAATTAACACTTAAAAGATGAAGGTAGTCATTAATGATCAGTACATTAACCTTTCAAGTAGTGGTGTTCTTTGAGATTCACTTTTAAATATTTGAGGCAGCCAGCCGCAAATTTGAAGGATACTATGGAATCCTATACAGTTGGTAGATTTCTCGGAATATGCTTCTTGCTCATAAATAATATTCTCTCTCTTAACTTTTTCATGACCCACGTTACAACTTGCAAAAATTTTCAAACAGAAATAAACGCAGAGAGGTTGAAATTTTCTCTCTTTGGTAGCTACAAAGTACAAATGTACAAAAAGATTCCGGGTGATTAGAGTCCGACACACTTCCATGTGCGCAACCCCTTCATCTATAAATTATCTTTTGTATTTAATTTAATTATGAGAGAAAATAATATTAATTTTGGAAACTGCTGTCACGAATTAAGATACTAAAGAAATCTAGCATATGGTTTTACTGTATGGTTTAGCATATTATTTACGTTTGTTTGGTTTTATTTACTTCTCTTTATTAATAAAATACTCTTGATAGGACTGGTTTAGCATACGGTCTTCACCCATCTCTGAGGTTATTCATTTTTTTTAAAAAAGGTAAACAGTGTCAGAGGGAGGCTTTTCCACCGTTTTTTTTTTTTTTTTGGTAATCGGAGTGTATTAGATAGCTTATGTGCACTTCAACTAATCTCCGGAATATGTGTTCCGTACTTTCGGTAGTTTCTCAACACAAATCAGGATAAATCGTTATTTTTTTACACCAAAGGGCATGACCCCAAGAAAACACATTTAATGGAATTCGATTTTTGAACATGTGAGAGAGCAAAACACTCAAGCTCAAGACGTTTATAACTGGAAAACTCTTTTTCCACCATCTTTTGCCTAAAATATATTCTAAATTAATTAGAAGAGGAAAAAAAAAAAAGAAGCTTTGTCACGTGCTACTGCAACATGCACGAGGTAATTGAAAAATAGAAACGACCTTTGAGTTATTTGTACAGTTAAAGACTTAAAAACGAGCAGATATAGTTGCACGTAACATGCGGTATTCATTGATTATCTTAATTAAGGCTCTTGCACGCTAAGGTATGATGTAAAAAAGAGCTAAGAGCATCTCTTCTAACTACACTCTTTTAATTACTTATATCAAAAAAATGATATCACTTTTAATTTAAGAAATATAAGAATTTTACTTCAACAATTATCCTTTTTACCTTTTACTTATCTCATTTATCTCTTTTACTTATCTCTTTTATAATATAAAATATTTTATTATATACTAGTATAATTCAATTGGTTAGTCTTTATGGTAATTTTAACTAATGTTTAGAACATATTTTTTCCTCTTAAATCTGAAGAGCAGTGTGGTAATATTAAATTTAAGTATGATAAAAATAGAGAGTGTTATTTAGAGACTAAATTCTTATCTCGCTCCAAAAATGTAAGGTAAGATATATAAATGAATTTTCAGACCCCATGAAGATGCTCTTGCAGCTCTTGTCTAGGGGTTTAACTTGAGCAAAAACCCTAGACTAGGGTGGTGGCATATACGCTGTCCAGTCCCAGACATTTATTTATTTATTTACTTTGTTCTCCATCAATGTAGGTGGTTGGAATCTTCCTTTATATTTGGGGATTTCTTAAATAAATGTTTATTGTATATGGAGGGCTGAGAACTTGGGACCTTAACTCACATGCATGCATCATGTAGCTTTCTAATTCTCCTATAAATTACCCATGCAAGTGAGGAGTCCTAAGTATCTTCATCTTGCTTTTTCTTTCTCATACTTATTCATAAGCTTAGAGAGTTCATTATAACCTAAGTGTTTTTCTAAATTCAAAATCCATTTCAATGGCCAATGTCACTTACACCTGCCTGTTTTTCATACTAATGATATTTTCTCATGAACTTTGCATTGAAGGAAGAAATCTGAAAATGGGAAAGAACTTCAAGTGTGCCAAATGTCTATTAAGTCCCGATGGACAGAGCGTTATGGCGAGGGACACTAAAGATCATGCTGCAAATCCAAGCCTATTCCACCATGGAATTAAAACTATGGAAGGATTTGTTGATGCATTTCGTCCCACGACACCTGGCCACAGTCCCGGGATTGGTCATTCCATTCACAACTAGGGCATTCATGATATGCGAACTATATTAGTTGTGGTTGGGTTGTAAAATTTTTATTTTTAGGGTATCTTTGTGTTTCCATTCCTAGTTGTTTTTTAGATTCTGCACTGTGTATGTATTTCCATGTAATTCTTAGTTAATAAGACGCTTTGCATTTTATTTTAAGGACTTATATTCGATATTGAATTGAGTTTTTTTTTTTTTTATAAATTGTGATTGTTAATTATGGAATAATAATTTCATTGTTATTATAACATGTGTGACAGAAAATTGTGGAAAGCTTTGCATAGTTCAGTTGTATCCAAATTCGTTTTTTAAAGATAACTCTCCATGGATGCTTCCTGGTTCTCTGTAAGTCTCATCTATCATCATCACCATGCAAGTTACTAATCACCAATGTTTCCGTTTGTGCATGGCCAACTAAGTATCAGAATTGTTATTATTACATCATTAGATAAACAAAGACGTGCAAATCCTCTTACATATGGTTATTAATGCAATGATGATAAATTGTTTTTGAAAAAAATGTCACAGCCAGTGCTACTGAAGTTTACCTATTTTTAATAAATTTTTGGATTAAACTTTAAATTGAGTACACGATGGCAAATAACTAAAAAAAAAGAGTAGTGTAGCACATTAGTAAGGATATTAGCTATATATTGCAATAATTATGTGAGAGTAGTACTATTAGTAAATTTTAATAAAAAAATTCCTATAGTTGCAATGAGAATATACTGGCTAATAAATGCAGCAATGTGCAGTCGGTTTTATAATTTTGACAATTCGATGTCAAAACCATCATATGTTATTCTATAAACATATACTTGTCTCTTTTTTATTTGAATTACGTTCAAGAATTAATTTGAGTTCATATATTATATAAAAACACCGTAAAGCTAACTACACTCGAAAGCATATTAGAATTTATATATATTTATAAAATTTAATTTATTGGCAACCCAATCCGGACGGAGCTTTGTTTTTAAATTAAGAGATTTTACCAACTCAAACTATGCAAAAAATTTCATAATCTTTTACCATGCATATAATTTAATTATAATACACAATTATGATTAAATTACAATTAAATTATCATCAAATAATTACCAATCATAATTTATTAAATAACTCAATAGAAAGCTCAGATCCCACAGTGAAACAAATGTAGTAGTGGCCACGAATCACTAGAGTGATCAGCTAGGGTCCATTATTTCATGCAGTCACAATATGTGTGTGTACACACACACTATATATAAACACGGTCAGACTTAGGTAAGATTTATAAACTTTATGTGTATTGTAAGGATAACTAAAAAAAAATCTTATATTTTTTTAGCTGAATGTGAACTTTATGTGGACTGTAAGGTGTGGACTGGAGCTTGACCGTTTATATATATATATATAATCCGAACATTAGAACATCTGGACGGACGAGATAATACAGTTACTATCTCATACGTCGGATATTATAATAACAAGACTCTATGGATGGAAAAAATCTTCGTGGGGATGGAGCCTGCGGGGCCCGGTACGATAGGGGCGGATAATGTGATAATTTTTTATACCAGTTTGTTGGACGAGTCGGGTATGGGTGTTGACATCCACGTATAAATAGAAGGAAAATCCTCACGCGAACGAGGGCCCGTAAGGAAGCTCGCGGGAGCCCAATATATTACGAGCGGGTTAGAGAATAATTTTCATATTCGTTGATTGAACGGGGGAGGCATGGGTTTTGATATCCTCAAACTATACCTCGCCCGTTACCATCTCTAATCAAAATGGGTTGTATGTGATCAGCTCTGTCCGAATGTAATAACTTCCGAACGGTGCGAGTTAGTATCTCAAACAACATCAGAATGGACGAGATAGTACAATTATTATTATATTTGATTATGTAAATATTTTTATTTATCGCTTATAGGAATAAAGTATCCCCAAGCTAGGGAGGCCTCCCAATTTGATTCTTTAATTTGCTCGGTCTTTCCATTAACTGCAAAGGAATCTTGGTCGTTTGATAGCTAATGATCAAGTTTGAGCCAGAGATGCCTATTAAGTTTAATTGGTACAGCGAAAGGGATATCAATTTGGATATCTGGTTGTACAGTTAGGTTAACTAAAAGAATATAAAGAATAATGCCCCAAAACCTCCAAGGAACCGTCCAAATAAAACAATTTAAGTTAGTGGGCAGTTGCATGCGAAATAGTGGAGAGAGGAGAGGACAAAATAGAATAATCTCTTTCATTTTCAAAAGTAAAATATAGAGCAGGCCTCAGATTAGAGTAATCTCTTAAAAGTTAAGAGAGAAATAATATTATCAAATCAACTACTGATTAAGAACCGAAAGCCCGAGAGGATCTAATGACATTCATAACAAACACATTATCAAGAGTGCACTAGTTAGGGCTATGATTGTTGAAGATTTTCCACTAGACTTTGGGGCTTGCTATACCTTAGTATAAGCCATCCAATGTCTCTTTTACGATTTTTTTTTCTCGGTGGAATCCTCCAAGTGATGACGGGCTCCTGTAAAAGAGTTTAGGTTGATCGTAAACTCTTTTGAATTTCATTGTCAACCGGAATCAGCTAGCCGGTTCAATGAAGTTAAGGAAGCTCATTATGGTAAGATGGAGCAAGTGCATCATGTATCAGATCAGTTCATCATCAATCCTAATCAGCAGATATTGTTATATAACTGTTGAAGGCTAGTTTTCGTCTCAGGGACAATAACGGAAATTGTATTGTTCTCGGGATTCAACCTTCCTTCAGCAGTGAATTTGTTTGGTTACGAGGACAACCAAAAGCAAACTTTGGCGGAGGGAGAAGAGCATGCAGATTGACACAAGAAATTAACGTGGTTCAGCGGGTTAAACCCAACCTACGTCCACGGGCAGAGAATAGATGGGTGTTTTATTACTGAAAAGTGTTTGGCCGACCTGTTTTGTGGTCGGTCAGTGCGTAGACCGAGCTGTCTTACAAAGAGAATTACAAAGCTTTCTCAATTTTTTATCCTTGTTTTGGTCCCCCTCTCCTTACAAAAAGACCTTTCTATATATACTAAGTCTTAAAGCGGAAAAATTGAGGCGGCTACTGTTCTCTATACCGCGGGGCCTTCCACGTGAATCTGCTTTATTTACTAGCTCTCCGTCCTAGGCCTGCTCCCTGACATCCCATCGCATCAGTTTGACTTCTTACTGCCACATGCATTTAGTGATGATGACCGCCTGGTGGGTGTCACCGGGAGATGACACGTGTAAAGGAACATTACCTTCCTGTGGACAACAGAACCTGGGCGACGCCGTTCCTAGGCTCGCGGCCTAGTTGGGAAGTACTGAATAACATGGAGTCGCCACCCGGTGTGAACCGGGACAAAGATTTAAGGCCGCACTCACCCCTCGCAAGGGAAGACCTCAAACCGTTGGGTTCGGAATGGTCCCTTACTTATGTCACTTGTAATGAAAGGATTTATGTAATAATTTAATCAAGCTTAAGTAACACTTATTTCCAAGAGTATCATGCCTCTAAATTCTCATATTCAAGATAAAACTTATGTACGCATTTCACATATATCTCACGTTTAAAATTGCATGCTTAACATATATCAAAATAGCAACGAACATACAACTTCATTTGCATATTACATTCAGGAAAACACAAGCACACATATTAACCATACAAGCACACATATTAACCATACAAGCACACATATGGGCACTTTTCCAAGCGGTACGTGGAATTTTAGCCCAAGTACAGACTGCACTACCGTCCATTCGGAATCGGCTACGGAATTTACGTCTGGGTTTCCATCCGATATACCGCAAGAAATAATACTCAAATGTTATCATGACACAAGCATATGAATGGTAATACATTAACATATTTGTATTTATACATGTGGAGATAGCTACTAGGAAAACTATGCATGAAATCTAATGAAGAGGACTCAGTTCAGTGTGTTCGCGTTCGTGTAGCGTTCGTAAACGCGTTCGAACGGAAATGAAACAGAATGCTCACGTTCGAGTAGCGTTCGTAAACGCGTTCGAACAGAAATGAAACAGAATGCTCACGTTCGAGTAGCGTTCGTAAACGCGTTCGAACGGAAATGAAACAGAATGCTCACGTTCGTATGGCGTTTGTTAACGCGTTCGAATGGAAATGAGACAGAATGCTCACGTTCGTATGGCGTTTGTTAACGCGTTCGAACGGAAATGAGACCTGACACATGATAAGGCAAAAAACACATGCGCGTTCGAGTTACGTTCGTAAACTCGTTCGAACGGGAACAGACCTGATGCATGAAATGAGACGCAATACATAAACACAAAATAAAAGGGCGCGGCGAAGTACTGCCGTAAAGGTGACCTTTTGGGGCTCTTGATCTCTCAAAGAGAGGACCTTTAGACCAACATACTAAGCCCATGCGCATCACATCACACATACAAGAATAGAACCAATCATATCAACCAAGTATGCCCGATTGAACACATCTTACATCCAATCTGAACACACATCAACCGGCGCGGCAAAGCATCGTGGTAACGGGTTTTAACCCCTCCCCATAAGGGATCTTTCATTCCACTTACTAAGCCCATGCGCTTGATTGAACCATACATAAAAGATAAACTCAATAACATCAAACTAAGTATGCCCGATTGAACGTATCTTGCATCCAACCGAACACACATCAACCGGCGCGGCGAAGTAATGTCACAAAGGTGGCCTTTTCGGCTCTTTGTCTCCCAAATGGAGGACCTTTGGACTAACTCACTAAGCCCATGCGCTTGGTTGAATCATGCATAACTAAACAACATATTGAATTCAAGTAAAGAAAACTAAATAAACAAAAGCAACACAACAAAAGAAAGATGATGCCGTTCACCCAAGCGGTACGTGGAGTTGTGGCCCGAGTACAGATCATATTACCGTCTATTCGGAATCGGCTATGAAATTTATGTCCGGGTTTCCATCCGATATACCGCGAAAGTTGACACATCTCTCATTCATCCAATACCCACAACATATTATATCTCATAATTCATGCATGTTTATCTACTCAAAGACCACAACATGCATTCCAACATGAAAATCATACAAGTAATACTTAATAAATAATGCGGAAAAAGAAAACAAGTGTGAAAGATACCCTCAGGTCTAACCTTTTAAGCCGTTTCTCGGACTCGCGTTCCACGAAGATCGGAAGGGGTACAGCTCCGCAACTTTTCTGGTTCACTGGTTCAGCGTCCTAGCTCACTGCTTTGCCGTTTTGCTTGCGGTTCGAACTCCGTTCTGATCCTATTCGGCTTCTGTCTTGCTGCTCACTGCACGAGCCACCTGTTTTAATGTTTTCAATAAACTATTCCAAGTTTGTGTGGGTTCTTAGTGCAATTATATGTGATTATTTTTAAGATTATCTATGCAGTTTTTATGTTACCGTTTTTGGGATTTTGGGGACTGTTTTGGGAGGATTTTTACTGCTGCTCTAAGGTGATTTGGGCTGCTGTTTTAAGGTGATTTAGGGGCTACTTGGGCGTGTTTTAGAGGGGTGCAGGGGTTGGTTTCAGTGGCTTTAGGAAGGCTTGTTATTTTCGGCTATGGAGGGAGGAGAAGGAGAGAAGTTCTTGTTGTTTCTTGCTTACAATGGGCGTCAATGGGAAGGCTTCTTTTTCTTGTGTATATGCGTCAACTAGCGGAGAAGAGGCTTGGTGAAGGGTGGTTTATATAGAGAAGGGTTAGGGTTGACAAGGGAAGGGATTTTGTGCATTTAATTAGGATATGATTTAGTTTTAAACAAGGAAATCAAAGGATTGAGGGGGGGACAAAATATTTTATTTTAGGAAGTTGTAATATTTAATTTGTGTTGGTTTAGGAATACAAATATTTTATATTGGTAATTATCTTATTAGATTAGGAAGTCAAATATATGATTGGCTTTGATTGGTTAGGATTGATTTTAATTAGGCATATCTTCTTTTTAGTTTTGGTAAATATTTTATTTAATTGGTAAATGGTTTAAATATTTTATTTAATGTTTAATGTTTAAATTAATATTTATTTATTTAATTTGGGATGTGTTTTATGGGCTTTGGGGAGCTAAATGGGCTGGGTGTGAGGCTAGCAGCAAAACCAGAATTACCGACACGGTTCGAACGCTTCCTCGAACGCGACACGAACACCCGCAATCTGTTTTTTGTTCGAACGAAGTAGCGAACGCAGCACTAACGAAGACAGTGAGCTTGTTTATTCTGAATTTCCCCTTCCGATATCCGTTTCCCGCGGCTTTCGTGACTCAAAAGGTAGTGCCTCCAAATGAGGCTCATCATCGGGTTTCACATGCGAAAATGCAATGCCTACAGTCGCCCCCACTTTGATGGGACTTGTGCAGTGTGTGACTTTGAACAATCCTATCAAAGTTATGCAATGCATTTTACTTACCTGGCTCGGCTGCCGCCTCGAGTTGAGTTGGTACTGCAGCGAACCTCGATCCTGGGACGCGTCCCAATAATTGCAACTGACAACGGGGGCACCTCGACCCAACACCGCTGACTATAGGGACCTCGCCCTCGAACTGATGATGTAGTGGGCACCTCGACCCGGAACTACAACTGACAACGGGGGCACCTCGACCCTGGGCACCTCGACCCAACACCGCTGAATACAGGGACCTCGCCCTCGAACTGATGATGTAGTGGGCACCTCGACCCTGTGCACCTCGACCTGGAACTACAACTGACAACGGGGGCACCTCGACCTGGGCACCTCGACCAACACCGCTGAATACAGGGACCTCGCCCTCGAACTGATGATGTAGTGGGCACCTCGACCCTGGGCACCTCGACCCAACACCGCTGACTATAGGGACCTCGCCCTCGAACTGATGATGTGTCTCCATACCCAGAGATGACATGATATGGGCCTCGCCCCCAAGCTGATGTGGGCCTCGCCCTTTGGGACTCACCCCAAAAACTGAAATTGCATTGACGTTGCTTGGCTCATTCCTGCCGCTTTCTTCTTCCTTTGAACCTGCGAACACAAAACAGAAACAAACACAAAGAGAATGCAACGTTACGTGTATGCATGAATGGTTTCCCTATTCCGTTGGGTTAGATCTTCTGTCGATCCTTGTGGTGACTGCTCAGTCTTCTCTCCCTCAGGCAAAGTACTGCTTTAATCTGTCTACGTTGATCAGCTCGGTGAACTCGTTTCCTTCCAAGTCTGATAGCTTCACTGCTCCATTTCCCATGACTTTCTGAACGATGTAAGGTCCTTCCCAGTTAGGCCTGAATTTTCCTCTCGGATCCGTCGTCGACGGCCTCGACTGCTTAAGTACCAAATCACCCTTTCTGATCTTTGTGGGACGTACTTTCTGTTAGACAGTAATGACCCATAGCGTCACTATTTTGTAAATGATATTGTATTATTGTACAAAATTAACTATGTAGTAATGAAATTGCTTTTACCGTTTTGTAATTTATTTACTTTGATATATAAATGGTAAAAGTCCCTATGATTAGTTCCGGATTGTGATGATATGAGACGGTATCAATCCATAAAGGTTTAATCATTAAATATCCCAAGTCGTAGTATTATCGAGATTGGAC
>SKCR01014668.1:0-10888 GCA_019454045.1 Zanthoxylum bungeanum
TTGTTATATATTTATATTTTAATTATATTAATCATTTAACAATTAAATAATTAAATAATAATAAATACAAATATATCAAATATATGTATTATATTTACTTTAAATATCTCAAATACATATGTTAATGATATATCAAATACCTTTATTTGACTATTTATTAATGTGTATTTAATAATATCATATATTAAATACAAATACACATTATTAGGAAATGACGGTTCGGCCCGTTCGCATGTATTTTTTTTTTACGATTAAACGATTTATAAATAATCATCATTATTCATAAATGTTGCTCTAGTGCTCTACGAGTATGTTTCATTATTGAGACTCTCTAGATTCATGTATATCCGTCATGAAATCCAATTTCATGTGCATAATCTATCCACCCGTAGATTATGACGATCACGGATAAACTAGCTGAATCATACAGGTCGAGGTCATTGCATACGTATAATCTCTCCGTCACAGGTATCCGGATAATCCCAGAGATATAGATGTAAACGTCAAATCTCTATAGGTATTATCCCGTCGACGTATCATTAGCAATCTCTAAATAACAATCGGAACTTACTTCCGAAGTATACTGTGGCCACAGATTTAACAGACTGCTAATTATATATGGACTACCTATGCTCTGTACACAGAACTGACGGATCCTATCTTGACACACATAGGATATCCTGATGATCGATCCACACCCAACGAACAGGCGGAGGTCTGATCTAAATAGATCGGTGACGTGACTGCCATCTAAGTGTGGAGGATGTCTCATACATCCACAGTGGTGTCTCAAGTCGAAGGACCACTATGCTACTCAACCCGAGAAGATTCTTATTGACGTTGGTGTACCATCCATTAAGAATCTTCGGTGAGCCGTTCAGTGTTTATCCACTATAACACCTACACGTCTATACGAGTCTCCCTAGACTCATGGTTCATTGGGATAAACCATCGGTCCAAGTCTCGATATACGACATGTACTGGTCTCAACGGATTTGACTAACCGACCCGTGTTAGCAAATCTTGACCAGGAACTATGTTTGATAATATTCATATAGCAGTGACACTTCCCAATGTCAATTACAAACTAACTTTGTAATTGTGTACTGCATTATATATTATCGGGCCTTTGTCTAATATATACATATCACTAAACCACATTTAGTTTCAATCTAATCGTAATCAGATCGAATACGTATATAAGAACAAGAGGTGCAACCATAAATAAGTAATATTATGGAATAAGAGGATGTTCATATTCATGAATCAGACATAAATACGGCCCGGATTGGCGCTCTGAGCACCAACCCCAACAGTTTCTTTCTTTGTTCCTTGTGGTTTTTGTTGATGGAAGTTTTGGTGAAGTGTGAAGCATGTGTAATGAAGGAAGTGTATAACTATTGTAGTAATAAACTTTCTTTTAAGGTTTTGGAAACCATGTTGCTAATCTAGAGTTGTTGACCCACTCTTAAATGACCTAGATTTTATCTTGAGTTGTTTCATTGTGTTGAGACTTGGATTGGATGGAAGAATGATGATTGAAACATTTGATTTAACCAATTTGGTCTAATTTGTCCAATTTGATGAAATTGAAAAATTAGGGTTCATGACCAATTCCAAATTTGAGGCTTTTCATATATGTTGTGCATTTGGATGTTTATATGATGCATATAAAGTTTCATGTTCATTGGATTGCATCTTGATGTGTTTTGATGCATGAAATCACAAAGTGCACAATTGTGCTCCTTGGATAGGCTCTCGGCCTTCATGAAGAAATTTGGGGATTTTGGTTGTTTTGGTGTTTTGATGTTTTGAACATGCTAAGTTCATCTTAGAAATGATTTAGAATCATTCAAAATTGATTAGATCAATTTCGGACTAAAATGGACAAAATACCAAAGTAAGGGTAATTTGGTAAATTCACTTAAATATGATTTATTGAATTTTATTTCATAATTTGATTATTGGAATATTAAATAAATATGTTTATTTAATTAATTCGAGAAAAAGTTTTGAAATCGGAAAATACGATTTTCCACCGCTTCCGCTGCGTTACCGGATTCACCCCCTAAAACCCTTACAAAATGGTATCAGAGCGAGTCTGATTCTAGGACACCTAATATGATTAGCCTTCATTGAATCAATGTTTAATCATGTTTTCTTGACTTTATGCATGCTTATTAGGATCTAAATTGGTTAGATTTAGGGTGTATGACACTTAGCGGAAAATCCCTAATTAATAAGGTTTGAATGTAATTATGTATTTGATGCATGTTATATGGTCCGTCTTGTCAATACGGTTTATGAATACTTCTTTGTGACTACATCCGAGACCGTGCCTCTGCTGTGAGGGTGTAGCCGATAAATATTTATTTATACCGGATGTATATTAGATACTAGGTAAATTCAAGTAAAAGCGGAATTATGAACGTGCCCTAGCTGTCAGGATTACGTAAGTAACTTGAGTTTATCATTGGCGAGTTTAACCTTGGTACGTCTCCTTGTGGGCCTGCCTTCGCAGCGACAACGAGAAACGGCCAGGACCGGATACTTAGGAGTCATTAGTGAATGATTGACAAGTGAGTTGTCTACCTGATGAATATACGTAGGTGGACCGTGCCTCTGCTGTGAGCCGAAATATATTCACGGGATCCACTTTTCACTATTAGTATTTAATTTAATTATTAAATATTTGTATTTTGTTTTGGGATTACAGTATTGCATGATTTAGTGGGAGGGGCATATTAGATTAAAAATCCATGATCTAGTTTATGCTTTTGATATTATATGAAACTCTGCTTAATTTCTGCTAACCGTTTTTCGTGATCTATATGATAGATTGGCTATGGCGGCACAATCCACAAATCAGTTTGCGCGTATGCTTGATGCGAACAAACTGAAAGGCGCTGAGAACTTTGCAAACTGGGAATTGGATTTGAGGATTGTCCTCGATTCCGAAAAGCTGGGTTATGTTCTTGAGGGTCTGTTGCCCCTTGCAGTGGGTGCGGATGCTTCGGAGGAGGAACGCCAAGTTTTTGAAACTTGGAAGGATGATGATTTAAGGGTTAAATCATACATCCTTAGTTCACTGTCTCCGAAACTCAAGCAACAGTACTATGGTATGCTAGATTCCTATAGTATGATGACGCGATTGAGACAATCGTTTGAGAACCAAGAACAAGTGATTGTTCACAAAGTCGCCATGGAACTGTTCCATGCGCGTCTGGATGAGGGGCAAAGTGTTAGCCCACATGTTCTTCAGATGATCGATTTGATCGATCAATTGAGGCAACATAATCTCATCTTGAATGACATTCTCGGTAGGAGTGTCATTCTTGGTTCACTACCAGCTTCATTTCGCCAGTTCGTGATGTACTTCAACATGCACGGGACTGTCTATACCTATCAGGAGCTACATAGGATGTTGCTCACGGCAGAAGAGGACCTTAAGAAGGGAGTACCGACTCGCCCTCCTAGAACTACTTCTCTTTCGGCTTCTTCCCAAAGATGGTCCAAGGGAAAGAACAAGAAAGGCAAGAAGAAGAAGAAGGCTTTTGGTCCTCAACAACAGGCGAAGATTGCAAAGCCCAAAAGGGCTTCTGAAGACAAATGCCACCACTGCGGCAAAGTCTGGCACTGGAAAAGGAACTGTCCTGATTATATTGCCAAGCTGAGGAGAGACAGAGCTTCTACATCAGGTACTTTTATTTTTCAAGTTATTGATTTATCTTTGGCTTGTGAAGCCGTTACATCCAGCTGGATTTTAGATTCTGCTTGTCCCATTCACATTTGCAATTCGTTGCAGGTGCTGAAGGAAAGTAGGAAACTGAAGCCTGGAGAGATGCAGTTGCGATTCGGGAGTGGAGACTCTTTGGATGCAGTTGCAGTGGGAGTATGCGAGATCTCATTGCCGAATGGGACACTTTTGTTATATGACTGTCATTTTGTATCGGGATGTGTCGCAAATATTATATCACTTTTTGTATTGGATACAGAAGGCTTTTGTATTAATATTAAGAATAGTTCTTTGTATTTATATGATAAAAATAATATTCAAATCCTTTGTTGTCCAAACCAGCATGGTCATTATACATTGCAAACTTCAAAAGATATATTAAATACTGGAGTTAATAAATGTAGTTTACCTGTAATTAATAATACTGAACTTTGGCATATGAGACTTGGTCACATTAGCATTAAACGCCTTACCCAATTGGTTAGGAATGGTTTGATATCAGATCTTACCATTGAATCATATCCAACTTGTGAATCCTGTATTCAGGGTAAGATGACCAAAGCCCCATTTTCTGGTGTTGGACACCGTGCCACTAACTTACTGGAACTCGTACATTCTGATGTATGTGGTCCACTAAGTCAAACTGCTCACAGTGGTTATTCGTACTTCGTTACCTTTACCAATGATTTGTCACGGTACGGTTATGTGTATTTGATGCGACATAAATCGGAAACCTTTGAAAAGTTCAAAGAGTTCTGAAATGAAGTAGAAAAACAAACTGGTAAATATATTAAATGCCTTCGATCAGATCGAGGCGACGAATATATGAGTGGTGAGTTCATGGATTATATGAAGGAGAATGGGATTCTCGCTCAATATACTCCTCCAGGTACACCACAGCACAATGGTGTATCTGAAAGGAGAAATAAGACTTTATTGGATATGGTCCGATCGATGCTGAGTTTCACAGATTTGCCCTATTACTTATGGGGCTACTCTCTCTTAACAGCCGCACATCTTTTGAATAAGATTCCTTCAAAGGCTGTTCCTACGACACTGTATGAGATATGGTTCGGTAGGAGACCAAATCTTAATTACATTAAGGTTTGGGGTTGTCCTGTCTATGTCATGGTGACTCAGCAAGATAAGCTTTCGCCTCGAGGGCAAAAGTTTAGGTTGTTGGATATCCTTCGAATACGAGGGGATATATGTTCTATGATACCGAGCATCGAAATGTGTTCGTAGCTCGCTTCGCAAAATTTCTAGAAGTAGAATTTTTGTCAGAAGGTGGTAATCATAGACAGGTTGAGCTTGATGAAGTCCAACCTGAAAACAACGAACCAACGGAGGAACCTGAAGTTCAAGTAGATGAAGGACCTTCACACACACACTCCGTAGGTCGGAAAGGGTATCTAGACCTCCTGAACGCTTGTATTTGATACAAGAAAAGAGTCTGGATGTTCTCTTAGTTGAAGAGACAGATCCTTTCACCTATAGAGAATCGATGTTGGACATCGACTCCGTGAAATGGCAAAGTGCCATGAAATCCGAGATAGACTCAATGCATGAGAATCAAGTTTGGGACTTGATTCCGCTTCCTGAAGGAATTGTTCCTATCGGTTGTAAATGGGTTTACAAGAGGAAGCGCGGGCCTGACGGTAAGGTTGAAACTTACAAGGCCCGACTGGTAGCAAAAGGTTACACGCAGCGACCTGGCGTCGATTACGATGAAACTTTTTCACCAGTAGCAAAGCTTAAGTCTATCCAGATTTTGCTTTATATAGCTTCGTGTCATGACTACGAGATTTGGCAAATGGATGTCAAAACGGCTTTTCTAAATGGATTTCTTGATGAAGAAATCTATATGGAACAGCCGGAAGGTTTCGCGTCCAGGGAAACCTCGGGTATGGTATGTAAGCTTAAGAAGTCCATTTATGGACTTAAACAAGCTTCACGAAGTTGGAATCTTCGATTCGACGAGATTATTAGATCGTCTGGTTTTCTCAAGAATTCGGAAGAATCCTGTGTGTAACAGAAGTCCAGTAGGAGCATGGTCGTATTTTTAGTCCTATATGTTGATGACATCCTAATCATTGGGAATGATTTAGGTATGTTACAAAGCGTTAAAGCGTACCTTTGTAAGAATTTCTCCATGAAGGACCTGGGAGAAGCTTCCTATGTTTTAGGGATAAAACTCTATAGAGATAGACAAAGGAGGCTGATTGAGTTATCCCAATCAACGTACATAGATAAGATCTTGGAACGGTACAGTTTTGGTAACTATAAGACAACAAACATACCATTCAGACATGGATACATCTTCTAAGAAGATGTGTCCACAAACAGAGATGAGAAGGTTAGAATGTCTAACAACCTTATGCTTTATGTTTGGGTAGCATAATGTATGTCATGTTATGTACGAGGCCTGATATCAGTTTCGTTGTTAGCGTAACTAGCCGATATCAGTCCAATCCAGGTAATGACCATTGGATGGCCATTAAACTATCCTAAAGTATCTTAAGGTACTAAGGATAGTTAATAGTTTATGGAGGAAACGAACTGCAGGTTAATGGGTATACAGACTACCGATTTCCAATCGGATCCCGATGATAGAAAGTCTACATCTGGATTTGTCTTTACCCTTAACGGAGGTGCAGTTTGGTGGAAGAGTTTCAAACAGGGATCGACAGCTGATTCCACCACTGAGGCGGAATATATTGCAGCTTCTGAAGCTGCAAAAGAGGCTGTGTGGATAAAGAACTTTATCACAGAATTGGGAGTTGTCCCAAGTATCGAGAATGCGATTTCGTTATACTGTGATAATACTGGAGCCATTGCGCAAGCAAAGGAACCGAGGGCGCATCAGAAGTCGAAGCATGTGGAACGCAAGTACCACATCATCATCGAGAGATCGTGTCGCGAGGGGATATTGTCGTGTGCAAGGTACCGAGTGAAGATAATGTAGCAGACCTGCTGACGAAGGCCATACCTCCGAAGTTGTTTGATAACACGTGGAGTCGATGGGTATATTGACACAATCGATATTGGCACTAGAGCAAGTGGGAGATTTTGTTGGGGTTGGTGCTCAGAGCGCCAATTCCCGGTTGTATTTCTGTTGAATACTTCTGTAAAACATTATTATTATGAATAATATATGCAGTTTCTATAATATAATCTATCTTTCTATATGGTAAAGACGTAATGACCCTAGAATGATTAGTAATGATACAGTTGCAAAAGCGCCGCAACGGACATTGAGAAGTATCATGACGTTGTCATTCTCAGACTGTTCCTGGTCAAGGTTTACACTACTTGGTCAGTATAGTAAACCCGTTGAGACCGGTACATGTCGTATACTAGAATATATGATTCCAATGGTTTCTCAATGAACCATAAGTCTTGGAGACTAGTATAGACGTGTAGGTGTTTATAGCGGATAAACACCGAACGACTCACCGAAGATTCTTAATGGATGGTACACCAGCGTCAATAAGAATCTTCTTGGGTTGAGTAGCACTTGTGATTCTTAGACTTGAGATGCCATTGTGGGCACATGAGACATCTTCTACACTTAGACGGCAGTCACGTCACCGATCTATTTAGATCAGACCTCCGCCTGTTCGTTGGGTGTAGATAGATCCTCAGGGTGTCCTATGTGTGTCAAGATAGGATCTGTCAGTTCTGTGTACCAGAGCATAGGTAGTCCATATGATAAGCAATCAGATAAAACCATGGGCCCGTGGTAAAGTTTAGAAGCTAGTTCTAAACATTCTTTTAGAGATTGCTAATAGAATAGTCGACTGGATAAATCCCGATAGAGATTTTGACGTTTACATCTATATCTCTGGGATTTATCCGGATACCTGTGACGAGGAATTATACATTTGCCATGACCTCGACCTGTATGGTTCACGAGATTATCTGTGATCGTCATTCTACGGGTGGATAGATTATGGACACGAAATTTGATTTCGTGACGGATATACCTGAATCTAGAGAGTCTCAATAATGAAACATACTCGTAGAGCACTAGAGCAACATAATAAATAATCTTGATTATTTATAAAGTCGTTTAAAGGTTAAACGCAAGATACGTGCTAAAGAGACTAAATAGTCATTTGCTTAATTATTGTGTATTTACATTTAATACTTGATTAATTTAAATACACATTAATTAATAGTCAAAATGGGTTATTTGACTTATATCCTAAATGAATATTGTTTTTAATATTTAATGTAAATATTATACATATATTTAATATATTTGTATTTGATTAATTAATTAATTAAATGATTAAATTAATTAAAATATAAATATCTTACTTTAGGATATATTAAGTAAATGATGTTAGTTTGCAATTGTTGACTTAAATAAATATCTATAAAGTAGTTTTAGATATTTGTATTAAGATAACAAATGCATTTGAAATGAAAATGAAATGAAAACTGTTATTTTAATGCTTGTGAATTCGGCCAAGGGCTTTATTACACAAGTATATATTGTTGTTTCCTTTGCTTTTCATTTGGTTAACCTAATACATTTCACAAAACATAAATCTCCATTGAGAAGCTAAAGGAACCTTGAGAAAAAGAAAGACAGTCAAAAAAAAGCTTGGAAATTTAGTAAGTTTCTCAAACTTGCTATTAGTAATGAATTTGTTCCTTAAGTTCTAGGCTTTAATATTATGATATTCTTAGATGTTTATTTCTTTGTTCCTTGTGGTTTTGTTGATGGAAGTTTTGGTGAAGTGTGAAGCATGTGTAATGAAGGAAGTGTATAACTATTGTAGTAATAAACTTTCTTTTAAGGTTTTGGAAACCATGTTGCTAATATAGAGTGTTGACCCACTCTTAAATGACCTAGATTTTATCTTGAGTTGTTTTCATTGTGTTGAGACTTGGATTGGATGGAAGAATGATGATTGAAAACTTTGATTTAACCAATTTGGTCTAATTTGTCCAATTTGATGAAATTGAAAAATTAGGGTTCATGACCAATTCCAAATTTGAGGCTTTTCATATATGTTGTGCATTGGATGTATATGATGCATATAAAGTTGTCATGTTCATTGGATTGCATCTTGATGTGTTTTGATGCATGAAATCACAAAGTGCACAATTGTGCTTCTTGGAGAGGCTCTCGGCCTTCATTAAGAAATTTGGGGACTTTGGTTGTTTGGTGTTTTTGATGTTTTGAACATGCTAAGTTCATCTTAGAAATGATTTAGAATCATTCAAAATTGATTAGATCAATTTCGGACTAAAATGGACAAAATACCAAAGTAAGGGTAATTTGGTAAATTCACTTAAATATGATTTATTGAATTTTATTTCATAATTTGATTATTGGAATATTAAATAAATATGTTTATTTAATTAATCCGAGAAAAAATTTTGAAATCGGAAAATATGATTTTCCACCGCTTCCGCTGCGTTACCGGATTCACCCCCTAAAACCCCTACAAGATGTAGATGATGTGGTAAAAAGATTGTCAAACAAACTTTCCAAGTCTGAATGTTCCTCGTTAACTCTAAAAAATCTACCCAACTGATCCCTAAGTCTAGGCATGAACTTAAACATAAATAATACGAGACACATAAATAAAAGAATAGAACTAAATATCAAAACCAAATTAAAACTAAAATTGAAATCAAATAAATAAATAAATGATAAATAATAAAAAAATAAAGATGGAACGAAGTTACGCTTTGTTGTTGACCAAGCAAACCTGATCCCGTTGATTGTAAACCGTCTCCCTGGCAACGATGTCAAAATTTGATTACGCCCAAAAAGTACTTGTGGTTATCGCAGTATAGTTGGGGTGTCGATTCCTCAGAGAGATGGTGACAAGGAACTAGTTTACTTAAAAAAAACGTTAGTAATAACTTAATTGAAAAAAAAGGTAATGTGAAATAAAGATTATGAAAATTACTTAAAAGCTATCAATAGAGAAAAAACAGCAAAGCGTCGGGAAACCCTCTTGTATCAAATCCCTATATTCAGAATTGATTCCTTTTATTACTGAATTTAAGGTTTCACATCCCAAACCAACAATCGGAAGATATTTCAATCAAAACACATATTAAATTTCTAAGGTAATCGTTGAATTATTTTCTCTATGTTAACAACAATATATTATCGTTATTACCTATCTAACGCCGACAATATACACACAGGCAATACTGCAGCAGAAGATCAACTCATAAAACAATAACCAGTCACAAATAGGTTTCCCAATCACACATAGAAGAAGCATGACTATTCCTATATGCAAATTGGTAAAACACAATCTCTGGTTCATAATCAAAAGATAATAAAGAATAACAAATCATCAATTATTTAAATTTTGAAGAGTATTCAGGAATCAAAAACAAGAATATAAGAACTTAATTACAAGAGTTCATCATTAGCTTTACCTATAAGATTAGTTCTCCATATAGAAGAGACATAGCCATAGCCCGGAGAGATTACAGAAGCATCCTCATTTCTCTCTCTCAAATATGTGTTTTGGAGCTTAGGTTATATATTTCTTCTCATTTTTTTAGGGTTTTGGACGAGCTTTGGTATATAGGGAAGTCACGGAGTCCTTTATGTGCATAAAACACGACTAAATTAAGTTTCCGGGATTCTGCTAGGGAGCCGCGTGCTAAACTCTCGGTTTTGTATGGTGACTTGCTAAGGCGGCATCGCGACGCCAGAAGATGGGCGTCGCGAGGCCAATTGCTTTTTCTAGACTTGTGTTTTCTTCATTTCCACTATTCTTGTGTGCTTACAATGCGTCTGCAAGGTCCCGAAATATGTACAATTTCTCAAAGATTCATGTTCCATTGTTTCCTAATAACAAGGAATAAAATAAACTATAATTAGGATTAAATACTTGATAATCAAGCCGAATTAGCGATGTTCAAAGTACATTTTCATGCACTTATAATTCCCCATTACAAATTTATAATTATTTACTCATCAATCATCATCATTATCTGTACTGTTGTTGATCCTTCAGCTCCCATTCCGCTTACACTTGTAAGATTTATTTCAAACAAGCTTCAAAGTCATCGAGGCATCTTCTTGTTGCCTCAGATTAGTTTCAGGTCCAATCATCCCCCATGGTGTTGCTTCTAAAAGTGTTTGGATGTAATGAAGACTGTCTC
>SKCR01014669.1:0-10910 GCA_019454045.1 Zanthoxylum bungeanum
TTCGGGGTGCAATTTCGGGGACTGTTTTGGGTAATTTTACTGGGCAGTTTTGGTAGTTTTTGATGTGGTTTTAGGACTTATTGAGTGGTGGTTTTGTGAAGTTGGAGGCTTGCGCTGAATGGGGCTTGATGCGCTGAAGGTTGGCTTCACGTAAGGTTAATAGGCAGGTCAGTGTGCGGGTGTGATACGTGAAGGTGAGGTCTTGGTGAGAGGGGCTGAGTGGATTGCTAATGACGTGAGGAGTTTTTATGGGTGAAACGTGCACTGGCAATGTGGCTAGGCGAGAGTGGGTTGGTCGGTGGTATGAAGAAGTGCTGCGGCTAGGTGGCAGGGTTACGTTGAGGGAGAATTGAGTGGCCTGGGCTGTGACGTTTTTTTTGAAGACGTGTAGAGGGGCGTTTATGTATTGGCGTGGGGACGTGTGGCTATGTCAAAGTTGTGAGGCATTGTCAATATTGTGAGGCGCTGTGGAGGCTATGGGCAAAGGTCAGTGGAATTGGCTAGGTGGCGAGAGAGTGAGGGCCTTGTGACGTTGTGGCTTGTGGGCGTGTGCTGAAGAGTGGAAGGCAGATGTCTTCTTGCGTTGAAGGCAGAAGAGTTTATGTGTTGAGTTTTTATATAGGTCCCAAGATCAATCAATGCATGAAATAATGCGTGAATACATCAACGGAGGTAGCGGAATACTCACATCGATCGGTTGAGTCGATTTGAAGACGATTCAAGCCAAGAAACTCACTGTCAAGTGGCGCCATTCACTGCAGTCCATGCTCACTGGTTTGGCAGTTTCGGGTCTCAAAACGAAGCTCCAAACTCCGTCGGATGAGTCCCGCCTCATTGGTGAACCTCCCTAACACCTTCGCAATGTTCACAAGTGTGCTAGCACTTGATTTCATCAAATGAAATCACTCATTTGCTTCCCTTGAAGTCACGCCATTTCTGGTTCAAAACCAGTGAAGAGGAAAGGGTAAATGGCGTGAAAGAAGAAAGAAAAGGGGTGAGAGAGAGAGAGATGGAAAAATGAGTGAGTGTAAGTAAAGCATTTACCAAAAATGCATTATATATTTTCCAAAAAATATGCTAAAACCATTTACCAAATCATTTATCAAATATAATAAAAGGTAAAGTTATTAGCTTGTCACTATTCCACCACACCCATCACTATTCACATGTCAATATAAAAGGTGATGTGATGTGTGTCTAAAATCAAATCAATCAATCAAGTCAATCAATCAATCAATCACTCAAAGTGACTTTTGATTTGACGCTTGATGTGATGATTGATTTGACGCTTGATGTGACTTGCGTCGCCGCACTCGAATTCGAAATACGAATGCGCTCGCAATCACACTCGGGCTCGGGTTTGTTAATTCCAATTAACGATTTTTCCATCGCGTCGTAATTAAATGATTCCGCCTAGCGATTTCACTATTCACGTCGCTAACGAATTAATTCTAAATTAATTCGTTCGCCCGAATTAAAATCTAATTTTAATTCCGCGTCGAAATCTAATTTCTTTAATATATCGAATATATTTATTTAATCGATTAATTCCGAATTAATCGTTATCTCTCTCTAGACGATATTTTATCCAGACAAAATATCTCCTTAATTAATCCCAGATTAATTTTCTCTTTCTTCTATATAATCCCAGATTATTAATGAGTGCGAGTTATGCGTCATCGGTGCATTATCGGGAAGCGACCCATGAGATCTCCGGATACGTTGGCAGTAAATACGGTCGTCGGTGTAACCGAATCACGTACGTACCAAGTACTACGTTCTACCGATTTACGAGACAAGGTCGACTCCTAGCAAAGCACGATGTCTACCAAATTCTCCGGACATATCCATTTAAGGATATTTAGATCTATATCAAGCGTAGTATACAATCGTATTGTGCGTATCGGCCTAGTATCGGATAGTCACGTGCTAGGGCTGGGGCTGGATAAGTGTCTACCCCGTCCGAAACACATATCGGATGTCCGGTAACTAGTCTCTATAATCGGATATTCATGACCTGGTCATAATATCACGATTGGATGCGCATCACTTAAGAGCACTAATACCGTATCCTGTGTGACATCATCTCCACTATGACTGGAGTGATACTTCCGTCTCGACATCACACCCAATACTCTACGGCTCTCTGATAAACCCAGAAGTGGTGAACACAGAACCGGTCAAAGCCCCCACCACCAAAACCAAAGTTTATCGATTATCGTAAGTATTAGCGATGCAAGTCTCAGGTTAAGACTATACACACCTACCTTGATTTCGGCCTCCCATAGACACCTAGTCATAATACCAATGGGATTCCGAAGGGTCTATCCAGAGCGAAGCTGTTTCCCGTACCATCGGTGAAACACGACCTCCTATCGCACTTGCATAAGTCTCCAACACTTATATATATGAGAACTGTGCCGTTGTGCCCTCACAACGCGCACACAGTGCAATACTAGCCTATTCCGCATTATCGATGTCCAGTCTCGATAATACTATGGCTAGGGATTTTAATGATTAATCCTTCGTGGACTGATACTGTCTCATATCATCTCAATCCAGGAACTAATCATAGGGACCTCTCTTCATTTATATATCTATGGTGATCTAATCACAAATGATGAGAGTGCAATTTCCTTATTACATAGTTAATTTGTTACAACAACACAATGATCTGTGCAAATAGTGACGCTATGGGTCTATTATCCAACAATCTCCCACTTGGCACGTAGCGAGTCACTCAAGTGTTCCAACACTTGAACTATGTAAGGTTCGCTCAAATTGTTAAGGAAAGGTTTTCGTCAGCGGATTTGTTTGATTATCGTCTGATGCGATTTACACGATCATCACATCGCCACGATGTATGATCCGAACGAATCAGATGATATAGAAGTATATATCTGGATCGTCGATGAGACCTTTAATTCCTTAGCTTGTGCTGACGCCTAGCTCAGCTGCTAACAGAACTATATCTAATCTAATCAGATTTATTTTCGATCCAAATGGCTTATTTTGCTGCCTCAGCTGCAGCAATAATCCGCATTTGTTTGTTTATTCGGCAACAGTTATCTTGCTTGGAAGATTTCCAGCTCACTGTCCCGTTATTCAAACTTTATAGTACCGTAGTATTTAATAGTTTGGAAACTTGTAGCGGTGATCCCAGTCACTTCAAGTTCTCCTTCTCCATAGTTTAAGACAGCATCTTTAGTTCCCTAAGATACTAACAGATGTTCTCAATTTCAATTTAGTGACTATCACTAGGATTGACCTGATTGTGACTCCATATGCTCGAAGCGTATGAGACACCAATACAAGTACATTTTAAATGTACCATTTCCCAGAGTGTTAACAACTCCAAATCTATTCCAGTAGATCTTTATTCCTTGAATAAAGGTTGTTACTCCCCAGAATCCTACGGAGAATTTCTATTGAAAGAATATCTATGAAAGCCAAGCTTTCACCAATTGCTTTATGGGAATTTCACTGTCAGTGCGCTCTCCCACTAACCTCCTTATATACACAAGAATTATTTCGTTTTGAGTCAAATCATAAACCATTATGATTATTTCAAAACGACAGTTCCAAGAACCTTATGCTTGCACTGATCCAAACATGGATCGAATAACCCGCAAACCGTTTGTCGGTTATACAAAATCGTCAGGATGTTGCAAACATCCTCCAAAAGGTTTCCTTTTCAGGAAAGCGATTTTGATCTATAACTGACACATTTCATAAATGAAATATACAGTTATATTTCAAGCATCTTCAAAATGGATTTACCATGGCAACAGGTAAAAGGTCGAACCGTTATTAACACAATGTTGATAACGATACCTTTCCGTCAAAAGCCCAGCTTTGTACGTTGGTATGTTGCCATCCATGTATGTCTTCCTTGAAGACGTTTAATGTACCATAGGCACAATGCCTTGTGGTACAACAACTAGTATCCAAAATAGTTGTCATACATGGAATCCATTTCGGACTCATGGCACTTTGCCATAACGTGAGTCATGACCGATACTTATCACTTTCCTCCTCAAAACGTAGTCGGATGGTACACCTTCATAAGATTGACATCTTTATTTGGGTGAGATCAGAAACCCATACCCAAGGTTGTTTTCTGACTCTATCCGATCTACTAGTTCTTGTGTATTTGAAGATTAATGGTAGATTCATCATAGATGAACTATTTGTGTTCCATTAAGGACTTCGTGCCTTGAACAGTGTTACTCCGATTTTCATCGAGTATCACTATCCTCCCACTGACCACTGCATATCGGTATTCCTCTCAGGAAAATCGCATGGTGAGCAACAATTACATTATTCTCATGTGGGATTTATAAGTACTATACTTAAGGTTTCCCTTAGGATAACCTATTTGGCACTTATCCAATTTTGGTCTTATAGTTTGGTATCATCCAAACGTTATGCCTGGCATACCCAAATTATCAGGAATGAGAAACCCGTTTTCTTTCCTGCTCATATCCTATATGACATCTGTCAAACAGATTTATATGGAACCTTATTCTAAATAAGTTTTGCACTGTTAATACATGTCCCATTGAAGGAAATAGTAGCTCAGAGCGACTCGTGATAAACCTTATCATGTCCAACAAATTCGGTTTTAGTTGAGACACACCGTCTAACTGACGTATCTCGAGGAGTCCTCATATGAAAGAATACCGTACTCTTTCATGTACATTTGAAACTTACTGTTTAAGTATTTTCCATTACGATTACGGCCTTACCGTGGCGGAATAATACTATAGCCGATCTGTTATTTACTTCGTGTCGAAACTTCAAAAGTTTCCGATCTGTTTCTTCAAAAGAAACACATAACCATAACGTAATGCCACATTCGTAAGGTCACGAATATTCATGTTCACATCTAGCCTAGCTAGATATGGGCCCACTAACTTCACCATGAATAGGGCTAACGAGATCGGTGGCCCTTTTACTATTACCAAGTAAATAGTGATTTTAGGTATTTAACCTAATAAACTAGATTCGTAGACCTTATTTGAATAGTCAAATCAGTCCTAGTACCCCCACTCTTCAAAAGTGTGGATATACGAGTCTTGTTAATTTTGTGTCCCAGACAACAATGCCACAAATAAGTCTCTATTGATCAAATCAATTTGAGCTATTTATTTGTCATTTTATATGTTTGAGATTTTATTTATATTCAAAATATAAATTCTGTTATTCACATCTAATGTGTTTATCTCACTATCATCTTTATATAATAAAACACTAAGTGTTCTATAATATAAAGGTTTTATCCGCAACGGATTAAACGCTGATATAGAGATAATGTCTCTAGTCAAACTAGTTACATTTAAACAGTTCCTAATTTAAGTAGTACATACCCAAGGGTAGTTCCTAAACTTAGGTATCTACGTACGTTCGAAACAGCGACTTTCGTCCCGTTTCCATTCGCAGAGAAATCTCGGCTTGAAGTCAGTATCCAGCTCATAGCGGATTCTGAAGATCAATACATACATGTTTTATGTAACCAAGTACTAAGTATTTAAAATCCAATTTCAATACTAGTAGTGAACATAACTTTGACAAATATTTTTAAAGTTAGAGCCTCGCCCTTTCTTTAATTACTTCGTGTCTTCCATATCCAAATGGCAGCCACTTTGGGATATGTCAATTATCTTTTCAATATTTCACAAACCTTTGGCTAAGCCTTGGGTTTCAGAATATCAAAACGATGTGCACCTTGTGCTACACGCCCAATTGCAAACTTTGACTTTTCTCCACTAGAATAGTCAATTAATTCTCCAAGAATTATTAATTGCAACTTTAATACTTTTAAATCTAAAGATAGATTATTATAAGTATATTAATTAAGCACTAAAGTCATCATCACATAAATCTTCCAAAGATTTTATGCTCAACCTTTTGCTTAATTATGGGCTCAGTTATAATAAGTTATTTTATCAATAAAATAACCTATTATTAATTCCCAATTGAAAATTAAATCATTTAAAACATTTAATCCAAGGATTATATATTTTAACATGCACTTTCCAATTCTTTCTTGATTTCAATAGTCCAACTATTTAATCAATTTAATAAGGTACTATTTATTATAATGATTACAATAACCCAATTATTTAATCAACTATTAATTTTAATATTGATTACTATAATCCAATTATAAAATCAACTATCATTTAATTAATTTTATTATATTGATTACTATAATCTAATTATAAAGTCAACTATATATTGAATGAGTTTGTATATAGTCCACTACTAATAAAATTTTAAAACAACGTAAAATATTTGACGAAATTTGTTAATGTGTTATGAGTGCGCGTGGCGAGTAATTGAACGAATGTTGCAAATTCAATACTTGCCTCCCACTATTTTTCGTCGAGCCTCTAACCCTCTGTGGAGTACTCGGGAAACTGTGTTTCCTAGTGGGCTAGGATCTGTTTTAATAACATAAAACCTTGACTTTGGCCAACAAGCTGTATGCTACTTAACCAGGTAGATCTCTCAGATCAATTGGATCCAATCAATTCCCAGATCCGGTTAGGTGGACATCCAAGTCCTAAACATATTACTTATGCCAATGTATCTAATACATTTTCCTAACCTTATCCTCCGAATCATCTAGGCCTTGGCTTTGGCACAACAAACCTAATGACTCCAGTTAAGCGGGACCCATTGACAAGGAAAGTTTCGTAATCAATGTCTTTGGACAAGAAGTGATCTTGACTTTGGCCAACAAATCACAACTTGGACTAGACAACCGATGTGGAACAAAACTCTCATGATTCAAATACATCCAATTGACAAGGTCTTGACTTTGGCCAACAAACCAATGCCAATCGGATCTTGAACAAGAATCATTCAATGGAAGGATAATCGCTTAATATAAAATGAGGGTTTTTCGCGTGCAAATGGCTACCAATTTAATTATCTTGTTAGGTCTCATCATCATACACCCTTAAACATGCATTCTAAATACATAATAAAGCGAGTATGAAATAAAATAATAATGATATGCGGATGGATACTTTACACATTGATCCTAGATCAAATCTCTCCCTTTCTCACTCAAGCTAGCACTTGTACTACTTCTACCCGTTACACTACACTTCTAAAGAAACCTCATATACATAGAGGGGAATAAGGTGAGAAGAGAATACAAGAGAATAAAGGTGATAAGGCTGGACACGCAGGTCCAATTTAATAAATCGAATTTATTACAACAATTTCTAAAATTGCCCACCCATCTAATATCCATCCGATATACATAGTATTCATCACACACATGTATTCACAAACATAAGCATGCTATCAATCAATCTAATCAAATTAATTAATCTGATAATTAAGTGATCATCCAATGTTCAAACAACGATTTGATTTTGATCGAGTCAAACTCGTTTTTGCGAATAAGTACTTAAAGTACGAATTCATGAATTAAATTAAACTACATCATTAAATCAAATTTAACATGTACTTAATACTAATTCACTATTCAATTCTAAATTAAATATTACACTTTTATTTAATAAACCTTTTACGATTTAAATTCCAAATCTAATCGTAACGCGTCTCAAAGACGATTAACGTCCAACGTCAATTCAATTAAAGTCCAATGGGCTTTTGATGATTTCTTAAGGCGTGGACTTTTGGTCAACTCGGGTCAAACCGATAACCAAAGTCCATCCGGGATTTACCCCATAAGCCCAAAATCAATCTTGGCCCATTAGGCCCAATTGAACTTTAAAGGTTCATTAGTCGCAGTTTGGGCTTTATGGTTAAGGTTTTGGGCCCAATTGGATCCAATCCATTTGGTCTAAACCAAACTTGATAAATCAAGCCCAATAGGCCCAAATACAACTTTTAAATCCAATTTCCAAAATTAGGCCCAAATAATTAAATTCAAAAAAAAAAAAATCCAATTTTCCAATTAATTACCAAAGTTGTATTACGATGATTAATAACCTAAATCGATATTTCCGAAGCATCAAATTAGTACAATTAATCATGCTTAATTCATTATCATATGTCCAACACAACCATTGAAAAATCAAACCCATAAACATGCTTCAATGCTCTCGGCCAAGGGAGTGATTTCATGTCCAATTCGGTTTCAATCAAATTAATCCGCAATCGACATTAAATACATATCCCGAATGATTTCCAATACGTCCAATTATCAAAAATCAAAATTTACCAAGACATTAGGGCATTCTACCTATTCGGCCATCATAAGAATTTTGGGGTTTTGTCCAATTCGAAATCCAATCCAATTCGATTCAAATTAACATCAACCTAAATGATTCTAACTCATCAAATGAATCAAAAAACAAAAATTCCAAGAACCCAAAATCCATCCATACATTCGGCCAAGGTCATCAATTTGGGGAAAATAATTCGAAATCATTTTTCGTCAAATTGGTCCAACCAAAATGAAATTTAAACATGTTATAAGCATACTCAAACAATCAATTTATTAAAATCATGCTCAAATCACATTTACCCAAATTTTAAATCCCTAAAATTTCATGCTTGCAACCTTAGCTCTGATACCATTGTTGAGTTTTTATTAGGTCCAAGATCAAATCAATCATGCATGAAATAATACGTGAATACAATCATCGAGGTAGCGGAGGTACGGAGTACTCACATCGATCGGTTGAGTCGATTTGAAGACGATTCAAGCCAAGAAACTCACTGTCAAGTGGCGCCATTCACTGCAGTCCATGCTCACTGTTGTTTGTTTGGCATTTTCGGGTCTCAAAACGAAGCTCCAAACTCCGTCGGATGAGTCCCGCCTCATGGGTGAACCTCCTTAACACCTTCGCAATGTTCACAAGTGTGCTAGCACTTGATTTCATCAAATGAAATCACTCATTTGCTTCCCTTGAAGTCACGCCATTTCTGGTTCAAAACCAGTGAAGAAAGGGTGGCATGAAAAAAAAGCAATGAAGAAGAAAAGAAAAGGTGAGAGAGAGAGAGATGGAATAATGAGTGAGTGTAAGTAAAGCATTTACCAAAAATGCATTATATATTTTCCAAAGAAAATATGCTTAAAACCATTTACCAAATCATTTATCAAATATAATAAATGGTAAAAGTTATTAGCTGGTCACTATTCCACCAACACCCATCACTATTCACATGTCAATATAAAAGGTGATGTGATGTGTGTCTATCTATCAATCAATCAATCAAGTCAATCAATCAATCAATCACTCAAAGTGACTTTTGATTTGACGCTTGATGTGACGATTGATTTGACGCTTGATGTGACTTGCGTCGCCGCACTCGAATTCGAAATACGAATGCGCTCGCAATCACATCTCGGGCTCGGTTTGTTAATCCAAATTAACGATTTTTCGTCCGCGTCGTCATTAAATGATTCCGCCTAGCTATTTCACTATTCACATCGCTAACGAATTAATTCTAAATTATTCGTTCGCCCGAATTAAAATCTAATTTTAATTCCACGTCGAAATCTAATTTCTTTTAATATATCGAATATATTTATTTAATTGATTAATTCCGAATTAATCGTTATCTCTCTCTAGACGATATTTTATCCGAGACAAAATATCTCCTTAATTAATCCCAGATTAATTTTCTCTTTCTTCTAATAATCCCAGATTATTAATGAGTGCGAGTTATGAGTCATCGGTGCATTATCGGGAAGCGACCCATGAGATCTCCGGATACGTTGGCGCAAGTAAATACGGTCGTCGGTGTAACCGAATCAACGTAGTACCAAGTACTACGTTCTATCGATTTACGAGACAAGGTCGACTCCTAGCAAAGCACGATGTCTACCAAATTCTCCGGACATATCCATTTAAGGATATTTAGATCTATATCAAGCGTAGTATACAATCGTATTGTGCGTATCGGCCTAGTATCGGATAGTCACGTGCTAGGGGCTGGCTGGATAAGTGTGTCTACCCCCCGATCCGAAACACATATCGGATGTCCGGTAACTAGTCTCTATAATCGGATATTCATGACCTGGTCATAATATCACGATTGGATGCGCATCACTTAAGAGCACTAATACCGTATCCTGTGTGACATCATCTCCACTATGACTGGAGTGATACTTCCGTCTCGACATCACACCCAATACTCTACGGCTCTCTGATAAACAGTAGTGGTGAACACAGAACCGGTCAAAGCCCCCAACCACCAAAACCAAAGTTTATCGATTATCGTAAGTATTAGCGATGCAATCTCTCAGGTTAAGACTATACACACCTACCTTGATTTCGGCCTCCCATAGACACCGTCATAATACCAATGGGATTCCGAAGGGTCTATCCAGAGCGAAGCTTTGTTTCCCGTACCATCGGTGAAACACGACCTCCTATCGCACATGCATAAGTCTCCAACACTTATATATATGAGAACTATGCCGTTGTGCCCTCACAACGCGCACAAGTGCAATACTAGCCTATTCCGCATTATCGATGTCCAGTCTCGATAATACTACGGCTAGGGATATTTAATGATAATCCTTCGTGGACTGATACTGTCTCATATCATCTCAATCCAAGAACTAATCATAGGGACCTTCTTCATTTATATATCTATGGTGATCAAATCACAAATGATGAGAGTGCAATTTCCTTATTACATAGTTAATTTGCTACAACAACACAATGATCTGTGCAAATAGTGACGCTATGGGTCATATTACCAACATAATGGGCAGTGCAAATGCGTGAATGAGGCTGGGCGTGAAGGTTAATTGAGTGAAGGCAAGGGGCAGGTGGCGTGATGGAGTTAGGGTTGCTCGGCAGGCTGTGAATGGGGTTATTCGTTGGTGTTTGAGTGGTGTGCTTAAGGCAAATGCGGCAGGCTGTGAGAGGGGTTTATGTGTGGCAGTTTTTAAGTGATGGAGTTAGGGT
>SKCR01014670.1:0-10908 GCA_019454045.1 Zanthoxylum bungeanum
AAATGCACGTTATTTGTTCAATCTGTCACATTTTAATCAAAGCAAATTAAAATCATAAAGTAAGAGTCATTCTGCCACACTAATTCCAAGGCATCAAATGGGACTTACTCCAAAAAAATCACATACTTATTTGATTAGTGTGACATTAATAATAAAAAGTCACATGCCATAACATTGTCCATCCGAGTCAATAGGATATTACTAAATCTCTTCCTGCTAGTCAGCTTATGAAAGACATAAAATTATCTAAAACTTGTCGCAGTATATAAATTTTGTCTAATTTTGTAGGAGCATATAGTTCATGGCAACCTTTAAAATAGAAGAATAAAACTTGGCATATAAAGAAAGAGAAAAAATATAAAATTATTGCAGAAAAAGATAATAATTAAAAATGATGTCATTAAATAGATGTTTCAATTACCACGACCTGATATTAAATTCAATTGTTAATACAAATTAATTATCTTTAAATATGTATATATCAAAATGTAACTACAAACTTTTTCAGATTTTTAAAATTCATTTTTCATGTAGGATAATAAATTTGAATGTAACACCATATGTTATTAAATATAATGTAATGCAAGCTTGGATTTCAGAATACAAGAAGAGGTATAACTGATTAGCTTCCAAATATAATGTCGTAGCACTATCCATCTAAGTCAGTAGGATGGTTCCAAGTCTCTTCCCTCTAGTCAGCTTATGAAAAATATAGTTCATGGCAATCTTTAGTAAGGAAAAATATAAATTGGCTAATAAATTAAGAGAAAATATATAAAATTATTATAATAATAGAAAAGGCAAATAGTTAAAAAAAGATTAAATAAGTTAGATATTGAATTAACACGACATGATATTAAAAGCAAATACTGAATTTAAATTAAATATCGCTAAAATATGTATATCAAAACATAACAACTAATTTTTTTAGATTTTTTATATTTCATTATCATCTAGAATAAGATTTTTGAATGTAGCACTAATGTCTATAATGCAAGCTCGTGTTTCATCTCGTACATCAAGAAGTAAAATTAATTAACATACCAATGTAAAAACGCTTGCATACCTATATTTTTTGTATGATTGATCCATTGAGTTCGTAAGTATTTGTAACATTTGAAATTTAGTAACTAGCATGTTTCATTCAATGCTCATTCATGGAATATTTAACTATTGTTGACCGCTACATTTTATTTCACAATTTTCATCCTTTATTGTTCTTTTCTCTATATAGCTTTTATCTTTCTCTTTTTTATCTAAGATCTTCTGTAAGTTTTGAATTTTAAAATGTCAAAGAGTCTTAATTTTTTCATTATGGCTTTACTTATGCAAGTATATGCAGTGAAAGCATGCTTATTTCAAGCACAATTATGGAAGAATCGAAGCCAATTGCTTCATCAATTTCTGCCAACCATCATCAATACCCGTAAGTGTTGTTTTTTTACGCTTTATTGACATATGGTGTTGGTTTCATTATTTATTGATTGTCGTGAAACACTTATGTTTGTATAATTTATTGATTAGGAAGCAAGTGTGACTGAGAAGTCTGGAGTTGCTGACACAGACTATTTTTATGATCACCCATGCATTCCTGGTCAATGTTTTGGATCGTTATCGATTTCTCCTTTTCACCCGAGTTTGACAACAATCATCAGTTTTAGAGATATCAAAACTATATTTAGAAATAAATACTTCTTATAATGATTGACAATATAATATTACATATAGTTAAATATTATCTTTTGTTGTTTTGTTTTTATATTATTGATTAGCCACATAAAAGAAGCAATATTTTTGTTCCTTTTGAAGAATACTAGTTCAGACTTTAGCAAAATTGCAATAGCTTATTAAAATTGTCAAAAACTATATAACATCATACCCACTAATGGGTATTGCAATATTATGGGAAGGAAAAATGTAAATCATAACCATCCCCATTAATTAGTGCAATTAAGGAAGAAGGCATTGATAAGACATGGAGAACGAATTGAAATTTTAATTTATGAGTACTTTAATTACATTGTTACGTTCATCATCACTTAATTCCAATATTTGCTTACTCTCCATAGATTATCAAAAAATAAACTTAATTTTTACAAAATATAATAGCAAGAGATAATAATTCCTCAAATATTACAACTTCAAAACTGCAGGTTTAAAAGAGAATCAGCCTAAAATGAAGGCACTCATAATATTCTTTTCACATTTCAATTGATGTGCAGATTATTATGCCACTTTCATCATTCAAAACTTCAGGACATTAGCTTGTTACGGAAGAATTTTTCAAAAAAAAAATAAAAAATAAAGACAAAATAACTAAAATTAAAAGAGAAATAAACTGTACAAATTTTAATTTCATCACCCATCTGTAGGCTAAAACGCCATAGAGCATTAATACCAAATGGAACATTAAGCAATTTGTTTCAAATCTTATATCCGACTCTATATTATTTATTTTTATAATCAACTTTCAAACCACTACTTACGTAAATGCACGTTATTTGTTCAATCTGTCACATTTTAATCAAAGCAAATTAAAATCATAAGTAAGAGTCATTCTGCCACACTAATTCGAAGGCATCAAATGGGACTTACTCCAAAAAAATCACATACTTATTTGATTAGTGTGACATTAATAATAAAAAGTCACATGCCATAACATTGTCCATCCGAGTCAATAGGATATTACTAAATCTCTTCCTGCTAGTCAGCTTATGAAAGACATAAAATTATCTAAAACTTGTCGCAGTATATATAAATTTTGTCTAATTTTGTAGGAGCATATAGTTCATGGCAACCTTTAAAATAGAAGAATAAAACTTGGCATATAAAGAAAGAGAAAAAATATAAAATTATTGCAGAAAAAGATAATAATTAAAAATGATGTCATTAAATAGATGTTTCAATTACCACGACCTGATATTAAATCAATTGTTAATACAAATTAATTATTTAAATATGTATATATCAAAATGTAACTACAAACTTTTTCAGATTTTTAAAATTTCATTTTCATGAGGATAATAAATTTGAATGTAACACCATATGTTATTAAATATAATGTAATGCAAGCTTGGATTTCAGAATACAAGAAGAGGTATAACTGATTAGCTTCCAAATATAATGTCGTAGCACTATCCATATGTTAGATTTTATCGCAAAATCGTCAAATCAATCAATCAAGAATGCACGATTTTTACCGTGGTTCGCCGGAAAGATTCCAGACTACATCCACGTTGAACTCCGGAATAGGGAGCTCGCTGCACTAAGCAATTTCAAGATTACACACAGAATCTTTAATCCGTTTACAAATTGTAATTCCCCAAATCTCACAAAGAACCCTAATCTCTAAAAGTGACAATCTCTCAAACTCCAATTGAAGATTACACTAACTTGGACTTAGGAATAGGCTTAACACTTAGCCAATTATTAAGGGAATACAAATAATGGAAAACTCTCTCATCATCCACCTACCAATCCTTAGCACACTAAGTGAGCAATAATGTATTCGGACAACGGCAAGGATGCGCCACGTGTCCCTATCCCAACGGATGACAAGGCTTCACATTTTACAATCTCCACCTTGAAGCCAAAACACACTAATCACTCTAACCATATACAAGGACACACTAAGGTCAAAATAGCACAGCAAACTCACCTACTCACATCACCGCTCATGTCGGCTGCAAGTTCAGCCAACCCCCACCTGCAACAGCTTCATGCAGTGGAGAGTTTGGTAGCAGACAATCTTTGTCCCCATGTCCGATGGGTTGTCTTCAGTTGGAACCTTCTTAATCTATCTTACCGCTTGAGATAATTTCCTGAACAAAATGATATTTCACATCCACATGCTTGGTTCTCTCATGATGTACTGGATTCTTGCTCAGATGTATCGCACCCTGACTGTCACCTGCAAAATCAGACTCAACATACCCTACCAAATCTAAAGCGTTAGATTTGTTAAAACATAAGCCATAATCAACAGCAGTATTCAAGTATCTTAACAACCATTGTAAAGCACTCCAGTGTGCTCCACTTGGATTAGACATAAACCTACTCAACAAAGATACATCATATGACAAGTCAGGTCTAGTACTAATCATGACATACATCACAGAACCAATAGCATTAACATAAGGTACATTTTCCATTTTAATCACCTCAGGTCTAATACTAAGGGAAAACATCTTCTCTTCTATAGCCTCTTCCCATTCAAGTTTATGGGTAGACTTTAATGCCTCCCCTAAGCTAGCAGACTCAATCCCATTAATTTCATGACTTGCTATTAATGCACAGAAATACAAATCATTAGTTGAGTAATCATACCTGGTAGGAGGCCTTACCTGCCTCCTACTTCTGTCTCTTGCTAGCTGGTAGTTAGCCAATGTGTCTTGAGGTGTTTCATCATGCTGCACAGTATGATCCACTTGATCTACTGTGTCCCCTTCACTTTGTTCTTGTATCTCTGCTACTTCATTTCTGTTTTCCTCCTGGTTATTTCTCCTGGGCTGGGTGTCCTCAGATGTCTCCGTGCCTGACATGTCACCGACTTGCTCAGCGGTCCTTGATGTCCCTGGCTCCACCTGCATCTGAGCTCCACCTGCAAAATCAAAATCTGCTAGATCCTTTTCTAAGGCACCTGCATTGTTGTTAGTAGATTTACAAGGAAAACAAATTTCATTGAATATAACATCCCGACTAACTATGACTTTGACTCCAGGTGACTCCCTTTCCCATAACCTATACCCTTTTGTCCCTTCTTGGTATCCTAGGAAAACACACTTGATAGACCTCGGTTCAAGTTTACCTATGGACTGGTGAACATAGGCTTCACAGCCAACTACTCTAAGGTGTGCAAGCTTATGAGCTCTACCAGACCAGATTTCTTCTGGTGTCTTAAACTGAACTGAACTATTAGGGCTAAGGTTAATCAAATGAGTAGCAGTATTGAGGGCTTCACCCCAAAAGGCCCTCGGAAGTTCGGAAGAAAATAAAAGACATCTGATCTTTTCTAATAAGGTTCTATTCATTCTTTCCGCAACTCCGTTCTGTTGAGGGGTGTTTCTAACAGTCCTATGTCTCAGGATACCCTCACTAGTACAGTATTTATCAAACTCAGTGTTACAAAATTCTAAGCCATTATCAGTTCTCAAGACTTTTACTTTGTTACTAGTTTGATTTTCTACCAATACTTTCCATTCTTTAAATTTAGTCAAAGTTTCATCCTTTGATTTTAGTAAGAATGTCCATACCTTCCTACTGTAGTCATCAACAATAGAGAGGAAATATTTCTTACCCCCATGTGTCTGGACCTTTGCTGGTCCCCACAAATCACAATGTAGATACTCCAGACTCGCCTTTGACAAGTGAATTCCAGTTGGGAAGCTCTGTCTGTGCTGTTTGCCCAACACACAGATCTCACAAAACTCAAGTGGCTTCAACTGGTCCTTTCCAAATTGTCCCTGCTTGCTGAGTACCTGCATTCCTTTCTGGCCTATATGGCCAAGTCTCAAGTGCCATATATTAGTCATATCAACATTAGAAGTTAAAGCAGAAATGGGTTTATCCGAGAATACATGTTGGCCATTTAAGACATACAAACCATTTCTTTTTATACCAGTTAGGATCAATTTCTTACCCTTAGATATGTGCATGTTCCCATTGTGGGCTTTATATGTAAAACCTAATTCATCTAGAGTTCCTAATGATATCAGGTTCCGTTTCAGGTCAGGTACATATCTAACGTCAGTAAGAATCCTAACTTTACCATCATGAAGTTTAAGAGTTATGTCCCCAACCCCCTGTATCCTACAAGTATTGTCATTACCCATATACACAGTCCCTTGGTCAGAATTTCTAAAGTTGACAAACCAGTCCATATATGGACTCATGTGAAAGGAACATCCTGAGTCCAGAATCCATTCTCTGCTAATGTGATCCCTACACACAGTCAATGCCTCAGATAGGCACATTGACTCCTTTTCGGCAGCCACAGTGGCGCTGCCTTCATTTTCCTGTTCCCTCAGGAACTTATAACAATTCTTTTTCAGGTGTCCCATCTTTCCACAATGATAACACTTCTTGTCACTATCTTTATTCTTATCATGTTTGTTCTTTTTCTTGCCTTTAGGTTCTTGGTTACTAGTCTGATGATTATTAGGACCATTATATTTCCTTTCATTTTTACCTTTCACGAATAAGTTCGCTCCTCCTCTCCTATTGGTTCTAAGTTCTAGCTCTCTAGCCCTTATACCAGATATCACCAAGTCTAGCCTAGGTACAACTCCTGTGTACTGTAGAGAATTCTTAACGACACTATATTCTTCAGGTAATGCATTTAAAAGGATCATAGCTTCGCTAGAGTCTCCTAGGGCTTGGTCAGTTCCTTTAAGGATTTGAGTCATTTTCGTGAATTCATCCAATTATCATCAATCGACTTACTAGTATCCATCTTGTAATTAAAAAATTCCTTTTAAGAACACTAAATTTGGTGCAGAAATAACAGAATATAAAGATTCGAGTTTACCCCAGAGTTGAATGGCAGTGTCCATTCCGTCAACCTTTCTGATGACCGAATCTCCCAGGTGAAGGAAAATCAGGTTGTAAGCCTCTTCCAGGATTTCCTCTCTTCCTTCTCTCCTTTTCCATCTTTGGCCACTTTTCTGGATCCGGTTCCAGTGCCAAAGCCACCTTGTGGTGAGAAAGCAGGACTTTCATTTTCTTCTTCCAAGTAGTGAAATCCCCTTTCCCGTCAAAGATGCCGATGTCGAGTCTCATGGTCGACATTTCTATTTTCTTTTACAGTAATCACCCGATGAAAATTCCGCAATCACTCTCGGCAATTACTCCCCAACTTAGCCCAAACACAATCAGCAAGATACACCACCAATCTGTTCACAGCACTCTCGGCAATACAGTGGCCTTTTATGCCCTGTTCTGATCTCCAACAGGTCAATCACCACAGAGCACACACTAATCAGTGTCTTAAACACTCAAACTGCACTCAGCCACCCAGTGATTTTGTCACTCAACCAGCAGGTTCACAAACACCCAAACAAAAAAAATTTCAACACAATGCCACACCTCTCAAACACCAATCGGCAACACACCCTATCACAGTTTCTCAATTTAGGAAATCAATTTCCTGATTTTGACAGGACAAGGCTCAGCCCCTCAAGCTATGCCAATACAAGTTCTTGGTCAATCACCCCAAACAACAACCGGTAGAGACACTGTCTTTTGCACCCAAACTCAATTCGGCAGCAGAGTGCCTCAAGCACCCAAGCAAGACAGAAAACAAGTCACCCAACAATAAGCCTTTATTACCCAGGCTTTCAATTTCGCAACACCCAATCTTGAATGCCCTGTTCAATCTTTCAGAACCAGCTTCAACAGATCTTAATTTCTCAAATCGCAACCAAGCCTCAATCACCCAACTACACAGACTTCTATCGGTGCTTTCTCAAATCGCAACCAAGCCTCAATCACCCAACTACACAGACTTCTATCGGTGCTTTTGTTCTGTGTTCTAGGGTTTTGTGTTCGGCAGTTCTGATTGTTCTTGGTCGGCAACAGCTCTTGATTTTCTGCCCCTCTGATCTTGGCTGATCTTTGATGGCTCCTCTGTTTTGTTGAATCTTGATATGGTCTTCTGCGTTTTCGTCTCTGGCTGCACTTGAGACTTCTTGCCCTTCGTCACCAATTGTAGCTTGTTGTCTTCTTTGGCCGTGACTTCTTGACCGAGTTTAGGGATTAGCTTTTTGCTTTGCCGCCTAAATGCAAGAAGATAGTTCTTGGGCCTTCTTGATCTTCTTCTTCTTAGTTTTTGGGCCGAACTTTTCAATTTGTTCTGCTCTTCTCGTGGGGCTGTTCTTCAATTTACAAAACAGTATGGGAGATTTATTCTTGTTAATTTACAAGAGCTGCCGATTGCAAGAGGACTTGCAGTCACCGATCAATTGAAGAACAGATTTTTCTTTGGGCTTTTGATCTTCAATCAACAAATCTGATTGGCCCACTGGATCTTAATCCAAATGCTCTGATACCAATTGTTAGATTTTATCGCAAAATCGTCAAATCAATCAATCAAGAATGCACGATTTTTACCGTGGTTCGCCGGAAAGATTCCCGACTACATCCACGTTGAACTCCGGAATAGGGAGCTCGCTGCACTAAGCAATTTCAAGATTACACACAGAATCTTGAATCCGTTTACAAATTGTAATTCCCCAAATCTCACAAAGAACCCTAATCTCTAAAAAGTGACAATCTCTCAAACTCCATAGAGCATTAATACCAAATGGAACATTAAGCAATTTGTTTCAAATCTATATCCGACTCTATATTATTTATTTTTATAATCAACTTTCAAACCACTACTACGTAAAGGCACGTTATTGTTCAATCTGTCACATTTTAATCAAAGCAAATTAAAATCATAAAGTAAGAGTCATTCTGCCACACTAATTCCAAGCATCAATGGACTTACTTACTCCAAAAAAATCACATACTTATTTGATTAGTGTGACATTAATAATAAAAAGTCACATGCCATAACATTGTCCATCCGAGTCAATAGGATATTACTAAATCTCTTCCTGCTAGTCAGCTTATGAAAGACATAAAATTATCTAAAACTTGTCGCAGTATATATAAAATTTTGTCTAATTTTGTAAGAGCAATAGTTCATGGCAACCTTTAAAATAGAAGAATAAAACTTGGCTAATAAAGAAAGAGAAAAAAATATAAATTATTGCAGAACAAGATAATAATTAAAAATGATGTCATTAAATAGATGTTTCAATTACCATGACCTGATATTAAATTCAATAGTTAATACAAATTAATTATCTTTAAATATGTATATATCAAATGTAACTACAAACTTTTTCAGATTTTTAAAATTCATTTTTCATGTAGGATAATAAATTTGAATGTAACACCCTATGTTATTAAATATAATGTAATGCAAGCTTGGATTTCAGAATACAAGAAGAGGTATAACTGATTAGCTTCCAATATAATGTCGTAGCACTATCCATCTAAGTCAGTAGGATGGTTCCAAGTCGCTTCCCTCTAGTCAGCTTATGAAAAATATAGTTCATGGCAATCTTTAGTAAGGAAAAATATAAATTGGCTAATAAATTAGAGAAAATATATAAAATTATTATAATAATAGAAAAGGCTAATAGTTAAAAAGATTAAATAAGTTAGAAATTACGATTAACACGACATGATATTAAAAGCAAATACTGAATTTAAATTAAATATCGCTAAATATGTATATCAAAACATAACAACTAATTTTTTTAGATTTTTTATATTTCATTATCATTTGGAATAAGATGTTTGAATGTAGCACTATATGTCTATATGCAAGCTCGTGTTTCATCGTACATCAAGAAGTAAAATTAATTAACATACCATGTAAAACGCTTGCATACCTATATTTTGTATTTGATCCATGGAGTAATTATTTGTAACATTTGAAATTTAGTACTAGCATGTTTCATTCAATGCTCATTCATGGATATTTAACTATTGTTGACCCGCTACATTTTATTTCACAATTTTCATCCTTTATTGTTCTTTTCTATATTTATAGCTTTTATCTTTCTATTTTTATCTAAGATCTTCTGTAAGTTTTGAATTTAAAAATGTCAAAGAGTCTTAATTTTTTCATTATGGCTTTACTTATGCAAGTATGCAGTGAAAGCATGCTTATATTCAAGCACAATTATGGAAGAATCGAAGCCAATTGCTTCATCAATTTCTGCCAAACCATCATCATCAATACCCGTAAGTGTTTGTTTTTACGCTTTATTGACATATTGGTGTTGGGTTCATTATTTATTGATTGTCGTGAAACACTTATGTTTGTATAATTTTATTGATTAGGAAGCAAGTGTGACTGAGAAGTCTGGAGTTGCTGACACGACTATTTTTATGATCACCCATGCATTCCTGGTCAATGTTTTGGATCGTTATCGATTTCTCCTCTTTCACCCGAGTTTGACAACACATCATCAGTTTTAGAGATATCAAAACAATATTTAGAAATAAATACTTCTTATAATGATTGACAATATATATTACATATAGTTAAATATTATCTTTTGTTGTTTTGTTTTTAATATTATTGATTAGCCACATAAAAGAAGCAATATTTTGTTCCTTTTGAAGAATACTAGTTCAGACTTTAGCAAAATTGCAATAGCTTAGTAAAATTGTCAAAAATGATATTAACATAACATCATACCCCACTATGTATTGGTGCCACTATTATGGGGAATGGGAAAGAAAAATGTAAATCATGAACCATCCCCATTAATTAGTGCAATTAAGGAAGAAGGCATTGACAAGACATGGAGAGAACGAATTGAAATTTTTATTTATGAGTACTTTTACACTTACATTGTTACGTAATCAATCACTTAATTCCAATATTTTGCTTACTCTCCATAGATTATCAAAAACTAAACTTAATTTTTACAAAGATAATACTAGCAAGAGATAATTAATTTCCTCAAATATTTCAACTTCAAAATGCTGCAGGTTAAGAGAATCAGCCTAAAATGAAGGCACTCATAATATTCTTTTCACATTTCAATTGATGTGCAGATTATTAGGCCATTTTTCATCATTCAAAACTTCAGGCATTGACATTAGCTTGTTGCGGAAGAATTATTCAAAAATACAATAAAAAAATAAAGACAAAATAACTAAAATTAAAAGAAATAAACTGTACAAATTTTAATTTCATCATAAGTCATGTAGGATAAAACCATAGAGCATTAATACCAAATGGAACATTAAGCAATTGTTTCAAATCTTATATCGACTCTATATTATTTATTTTTATAATCAACTTTCAAACCACTACTTACGTAAATGCACTTATTTGTTCAA
>SKCR01014671.1:0-10914 GCA_019454045.1 Zanthoxylum bungeanum
TCCCTTCTCAGCAGTATCATTGTAAAAGCGCCCACTCCGGGTCATGCCTTTCACTTCCTCTTCCTCACCACTACTCGAGAAGTCGTCCCAGAAATCTTTCTTTTGTTCTGCCTCATCTTCATTATTATTGTCCCAAATACCGAGGCAAAAGGCTGCTGGGTCAAAGGTTCGGAGGACAAGGTCTTCTGGTAGTCCAGAGTTGATCATGTAAGTAGGTGGGGGAACAGAGTGATAATTGGGTAGGGGATTGCGGTGAGTGTTTGGTTGTTCTTTTTCAGGGTCGGGAATCTTACGAGAGTCTATTAGGTCTTGGACTTCATGGCGAAGCCGGGCACAGTTATCGGTGTCATGCCCATACTGTTGGTGGAAATGGCAGAAGCGGCTCATGTTTATGTTTGGTGGGGGAGGATTTGGGAGTGGTTTTGGTTCTAGGGGTTTTATCAGCCCTTGCCTCAGTAGCTTCTCCAGTATCTTGGACAAAGGTCTGCCCAGGTTAGAAAAACGCCTATTCTTTATGGCCGCAACCTCTGCAGTGACAGGCTTAGCACCTGAGGATCCTCCGACAGCCCTCCTGTTCAGACTATAGAATTTCCGATTTTCAGCTTCCTCTTCCTCAATATCCATTACAGTTTCTCTCAGCTGGCGGAAATCTGCAATCATTCTTCGGAGTTTCTGCTTTACCGACTTCATATTTGGATAAGTCGGTATTGCATGCTGGGCGATACTTCTGTCAACCCCAGGCATGTCTTCATAAGACCAAGCAAATACTGCAGCATATTTGACTAACATCTCCTCTAATTTCTTCCGCTCTTCAGGAGAAACCTCACTTGCAATCAGGATTTCCTTGGGGTTTTCAGACGTGCCAAGGTTGAATGTGTTTGTTTTAGTTGAGTTGATGTCAAATATGCTTAAGTCATGCAAATTGAGAGACTCAGACAAGTAAGCAAAACGAACGTCTTTATTGCTAGCAGATGCGGAAATACATTCAAATAGGTCAGAGAGATAAACATCTTCCTCATCCACAGATGCTCCATCTCCCGCAGTTGGGTCTTCCTCAATACTCTTACTCTCTTCAAGGGTCAAGCTCTCCAATATCATCAACTCTTCCTCCCACTTCTCATCTTCTTTCTTCTTCTCTTCAGCTAGTGGCTTTTCTCCCAACAGGTCCTGGAAGATCTCAAACCCGGGCACCACTATCCCGTTCACCTCCACTGGTTCAGGTTCTCCTTGATACCCCGAGGCCTTAACAAAGCACTCCATCAGCTTTAGTCCTTTCTTCTTGACCTTGAGCTTGTCCTCATCATAACGGTATCCCAAACCCTTCCGAGTATTTTGCCCTTTGAAATCTGGCAGTGTCGAACCCTGTCCTGGCTCAAACTTCATTTTCTCCATAATTCGGGCTACTTTAGGATCTACCCACTCCTCAAAAATCACCGACACTTGGAACCTTGTGAAAGGTTGTATTTCCAAAGCGGCTACGGCATTATCCACCTCGGCTCGGATAGTGACAATTTTCCCGTCATAAGGGAACTTGATCATCTGATGTAAAGTAGAGGACACGCCCCCAAGCTTATGGAACCAGGGCCTTCCCAACAACAAGGCAAAAGTGGCTGGGATATCCAGCACAGTGAACTCCACTTCATCCTCAACTGGACCAACCTTGACTATCGCGGCGCAAAAGTACCTTCGACTCCTCGTTTGCTATCATCATAGGCTTTGATAGTCATGTTGGAAGGACTCAACTCAGTTGGCTTAATACCCAGCCTTGCCAGAATTTTCAATGGGCATACATTGATGGAAGAGCCATCATCCACCATCACGCAAGAAGTCTTCTTCCCCCTCACCTCAGCTCGGATGAACAAAGGCCTGTTGTGGTTTCTTCCCTCAGCCGGAAGTTCTTCGTCAGAGAAGGTTATTTGCAGGGCCTCTTTCTGCACCGACCCTACAAACATTGCCGGATTAGCATCTTCGGGTACCACTATTTTGCTTAGGGCTTCCACCATAGCCCGCCTGTGCTCCCCAGACGCACACAACAACTCCCAGATACTCAAGTGTGCTCGGGTTTTCTTCAGTTGCCTCAACACCACATCTCCTTCGACAGGCTCAGTATTCTCAGCCACTTCTCGGCCGTCTGTCAGCACTCCCTTTCCCTTCTCAGCAGTATCATTGTAAAAGCGCCCACTCCGGGTCATGCCTTTCACTTCCTCTTCCTCACCACTACTCGAGAAGTCGTCCCAGAAATCTTTCTTTTGTTCTGCCTCATCTTCATTATTATTGTCCCAAATACCGAGGCAAAAGGCTGCTGGGTCAAAGGTTCGGAGGACAAGGTCTTCTGGTAGTCCAGAGTTGATCATGTAAGTAGGTGGGGGAACAGAGTGATAATTGGGTAGGGGATTGCGGTGAGTGTTTGGTTGTTCTTTTTCAGGGTCGGGAATCTTACGAGAGTCTATTAGGTCTTGGATTCATGGCGAAGCGGGCACGGGCACAGTTATCGGTGTCATGCCCATACTGTTGGTGGAAATGGCAGAAGCGGCTCATGTTTATGTTTGGTGGGGGAGGATTTGGGAGTGGTTTTGGTTCTAGGGGTTTTATCAGCCCTTGCCTCAGTAGCTTCTCCAGTATCTTGGACAAAGGTCTGCCCAGGTTAGAAAAACGCCTATTCTTTATGGCCGCAACCTCTGCCAGTGACAGGCTTAGCACCTGAGGATCCTCCGACAGCCCTCCTGTTCAGACTATAGAATTTCCGATTTTCAGCTTCCTCTTCCTCAATATCCATTACAGTTTCTCTCAGCTGGCGGAAATCTGCAATCATCGAAGTCATTCTCCTTAGTTTGCTATAGATTGAGGGTTTAGTTCCTTTGATGATCATTTTTATCTGATCCTTCTCAGAAGGCCTGGTCTGCATCTTTAAGAGCTGGCTTCTCCAGCGGTCAACGTACTCCTTATAGCTCTATTCAGGCTTTTGCTTAGTATTCTCCAAGTCGCGGAGTGACAAGTCGATCTCTAAGTCGGTCACGTACTGCTTTAGGAAGGCATCAGCCAACTCCCTCCAATCTTCTTTAACCTTCTTCTCAAGGCTATGATACCAAACCACAGGTGCCCCTTCGAGTGACATCCCGAACATTTTCTGAACTTGGCGCTGAGATAGGCCAACTGAACTCATCACCGAGACATATTGTCGCAAATGGACCCTCGGGTCCCCATTCCCATTGAACTTTGCAATGTCAGGCATTTTGAACTGTACGGGCAACTGCTCCTCAAAGGTCATTGAATCATAATCCAGTAAATCCTCATGTTTCCCCCTCAGCTTACGGGTGACAGACTCCATCTGATCCCGGAGCCTCTGGATCTCGGCCTGAGACCCGGCTATCTCCCAGCGGCGTATTCGGCCATATCATCATCAAACATAGGAACATCTTCATTTACCCTGTTTGGAGGCTCCTCACGCCTTTCATTTTCGGAACTTCCCCCAGCACGGGGCACAGCTACATTGGACATGGCAGCAGTCAGAGCTTGCAGTTGTTCAGTCATTTTGGCGAGATTTGCTTCAATCTGATCCATTCGGGACTCCTCGTTGATAGATTCGCTCATGTTTATTGCTGATCTTTTGATGAGTCTGCCTTCTTCCCTAACCCAACGGGAATCTATGATGGCTTTTTAGAAAAAAAAAGGTTAACATAATGCATGTATGCATGACATGTGTGCAATATATGGAATAAACAAGTTTATAAAAGGATTTACACTAATTGGCCCGTTATCATTTCAAAGTATCCAGTCACACTATGGCGCGGTGCAAACTTGTCCCAGTTGAAAAGTCCCAACAGGTTTACACTTTGCGATAATATAACTTCAAATGATAAAAGGCACAAACGCAAACTGGTCCATTGGCATTTCAGAAATTTTGGCCTAATCGTCAAAAGGACATGAACTTGTCCCGGTTTAAATGGCCCAACGAGTTCACATTTTTTTGACAAAGAGTCCAACTAAATCCAAATGACAACAGTCCAAGACACAAGCATAAACACAGTAGTCATGATTAATTAAAGCACAAATCACAAACATTACAAGACAATATTTCGGGGCCGATTCTCTATCCCCAGTGGAGTCGCCAGACTGTAGACAACAGGACCTGGACGACGCTGTTCCGGGCTCGCGGCCCGGTCGGGATTTCAAAATAACATGGAGTCGCCACCCGGTGTGAACCGGGAAAATGAGATTTAAGGCCGCACTCACCCCTCGCAAGGGAAGACCTCAAACCGTTGGGTTCGGAATGGTCCCTTACTTATGTCATTTGTAATAAATGGATTTGTGCAATATTAACCAAGTCTACACAACATGCTTAAGAACAATCTATTAACCATGCATAAAACAACATCATGTTAAACAACCTAATCATGCATAAGAAAATAAATATTATGCTAAACAATTAAATCATGCTCAAATACAAGTTGGACGAAATGAAATACGTGAATCCTTCAAGTGGTACGGGGCATTGTATCCCGAGTGCAAACCATAATACCGTCCATTCAGATTCAGCTATGGAATTTATGTCCGAGTTTCCATCCAATATACCACAAGAAAAAACACATATTTTATTCACCCCAAAATCACATCATATACTAATTCATTATTTCATGCGAACTAATTCTAAATAACAGGCTCAAATAACCATCCTAATTAAACACACTTCCTAAGTCATTATTTCATGTGAGTTAGTTCCAAACGACATACTCAACCAATTATTCATGCTAAACACATAAAATACATTTCTTAAATCATTATTTCATGAGTTAGTTCCAAACGACATACTCAACCAATTATTCATGCTAAACACATAAAATACATTTCTTAAATCATTATTTCATGCAAATAAATTTAATACATCATGCTATACTAATTAAACACATTAAACACCTAAAATACATTTTTAAGCCATTATTTCATGTGAGAAAATTCTGTAATATAAACCCTCAGGTCTAACCTTTTTTGTCGCTACTCGGAGACGCGTTACACGGCCGTCGGAAAGGCTAAATCACCACGATCACACTGGTTCGCTGTTTTGGCGCTTTTCTCACTGCCTTGCCACTTTGTCCGCTATTTTGAGTCCGCTTTGCTGCGTTTCTGATCACGAATTAAGCTTACTGTTTTGGGGTAGTTTCAGTCGGGATTTGAAGGCAATGCAGGGGCTAGTTTCAGCGACTGTGGTGCGTGAGGCAGAGACTTGTGTGAGGGTTACGGTGGCGTGAATGCTAGTGAGGAGAGGAAGGTCTTGTATTGTCTATTAGCGTGAGGGATATCTTGAGTAAAGGGGAGTAGTTTCCCAGGGGATGTGGGATTTTATGGAGGGAGTTGTGGGCGTGACAGGGGCGTGAACTGCTAGCAGTTTGGGCGTGGCTTTGTGCGTGGGAATTGAAGGCAATTAAGGTAGGCAGTTTCCTAACCAATGTGGGATAAAAAGGAATGAAGGGTTGCAGTTATTTTTTTGGCACTTTGGGGTTACTTTAGTGGTTATTTTCTCGGTAGTTAGAGGCAGTTTTTTTAGGTAGAGTTTTGACATGATTTGCTGGGCTATTTGGGAGGCAGAATTCGGTGATGGATGAGTTGCAGTGGAGGGTAAGTTTTGGTGATACAGAGGGCAGTCCAAGGGCAATATTTCAGTGGCAATTTGGGCGTGAAGTCTGGCCAATTTTGGGGCTGCAGTCACGTGAAATTGGGGGTAGTTCTGGGGTGTTTTATGCGTGAGTTGAGGGCTATTTTGTGAGGGCTATATATGGCTGGACAGGGGGAATTTCAGGGGCTGTTTGGTGAAGGCAGAGGGTAGTGTTCAAGCGTTAGGTGTAAAGGGAGGCAGATGGCGCTGAGTAAGGCGTGAAGTTTCGAGAGAGTGAGAGTTGCGAGAGAGTGATGGCAGGCTATGGGCTGTGTGCTTGTGAGTTTGGTCGGTTGAGGGCAATTGAAGGCTGAAAGGATGAGGCAGTATGTGGCGTGTGGAGGGCTTGGCAGTTTGCTGCTTAAATATGGAGTGAAGGGCGCGAGCAGTGGGCTGTTCAAAGGCAGTATCAAAGGTATGATTAATAAGCTTGTTGACGTGTTTGAGGGCTAATATGAGGCTTTGTGCGTGAGGCTTTTGGCATGAACAAAGAGGAGTAGTTTCTTGAGCGATGTGGGATTTTGGGAGAGAGGGGCTGCTTTATTGCTATCTTGGGCGTGAATGGGAAGCTTATTCTAGGGAGATTTTAGCGTGAATAATGGCTGATTCAGGGGGGCTTTTTGGTGCGTGTTATGGGCAGGTTCCAGGGGTATGTTGCGCGTGAATTAAAGGCAGTGTAGGGGGCTGGAATGAGGCAGTTTAGGCGTGCATAATAGGGCTGGTTGTGAGGCTAATGGGGCGTGTTTGAGGGCTGTAATTGAAAGGAGACTTGGGCGTATTTGAAAGTTTGAGAGGAGCAGTTTGGCGTGGATTAGTATCTGCTTGGTATTTTGCTTGATCTGTCTCGATGTCCTAGGGGAAGGATTTTGGGTTCTTTTTATAGGCAAAGTTGGTGGCATTTGTAGGGCTGGGGAATTATGGAGTGGTTGGAGTGATTGGCATTTGTAGGGTTAGGGAATTATGGAGTGGTTGGAGTGATTGGAGGAACAAAATTGAGGTGCTTTCGGTGAGTGATTGCTTTGTTGAATTGGTGGAAGGCATGTTCACGTGGGTGGGGATTTGTTTATGGTTTTTGTTGAATTGGGCTTGTTGTTGTTAGGAAAGTGGGGGATTTGCATGTAATAGGTGTGGGCTTTGGTTTAAGTGGGCTTGGTGTATGTTTTCGGATTATAGATACGCTTTGAAACGAACATTCAGCAAGCGAACTCTGGGCGAACTTAGCGAATTAATTCCGAAATGTATCATCTCTTGACTTCACCTTTCCTTCGACCGCTTTCTGCGACCTCCACGACTAAAAGGCGGTGCCTCCTTATAAGACTCCTCATCGGGTTCGGTATGCAAAAATGCAATGCCTACACATCCTTTGTACAACAAGATTCAGAATCCCTCTGCGAAGCTTGGGAAATGTATAAAGATTTACTTCGGAAATGTCCTCACCATGAGATTCCAAAATGGCTTCAAGTCCAAACATTCTATAATGGGCTTTCTGGAATAATGAGAACCACAATCTATGCTGCTACTGGAGGAGCCTTGATGGCAAAAGGAGAAGATCAAGCCTGTGACCTAATCGAAGAAATGGCCAACAACAATTCCTTGTGGCCAACAGAAAGGAGCATGATCCAAAGAATTGCAGGAATTTATGAAGTTGGAGCAAACACAGCAGTGAATACCAGGCTGGATCAGATATGCAAATATCTAGAAACACTTAGCACGCAAGTTGTGAACATCGCTGGAACCACAAGTTCACCATATGGAGGAGCACCAGAGTCGAACCAACTTGAAGAGACGGTAAATTATGTCAACAATTTCAACAGACAGGGGAACAATCCATATTCCAACACCTACAACCCAGGGTGGAGGAATCATCCCATTTTTTATAGAGCAACAATTCAGACCAACAGCAAAACTATTCTCCACCAGAATTCCAGCAACAGAACAAAGGCCAGGAGCAAAAATGAACCAGGAATAACAGAAGTGTTGACCCACTTGAAAAAGATAGAAGCAAAACACGACTCTCACGCAGCAAGATATGATGCTATGTTTCAATCCCAATCAACATTAATTCAAAGTCAATCTGCTTATATTAAAGCACTGGAGAATCAAATGGGACAACTGGCAAATGCTCAGAGTTACAGACCGCCAGGTACCCTTCCTAGCAACACTGAGCCAAATCCAAGAAACATGGGGAATGAACAATGTCATGCCATCATGTTAAAAAGCGGTACTGAAATTAACAAAGATGTTGGAGCCAAAATAACTGTTGAGGAAGTTCCAAAAGAAACAAAGCAACAGATGGAGGAAAAAGAAGCAAAGGAAAAAGAACAGATCACTCCACCTCCACATTTTCCTCAACGTCTTCAGAAGAACAAATTGGACAAGAAGTTTTCTCGGTTCCTGGAGATCTTCAAAAAGCTGCATATCAACATTCCATTTGCAGAAGCGTTGGAACAAATGCCCACCTATGCCAAATTCATGAAAGATATTCTTTCACGAAAACGGAGATTGGGAGATTACGAGACAGTAGCTTTAACAGAAGAATGCAGTGCCATCATTCAGAGGAAACTTCCCCCGAAGTTGAAAGATCCTGGCAGTTTCACTGTTCCTTGCATTATAGGAGAACATAACTTTGGTAAGGCTCTGTGTGATTTAGGTGCTAGTGTTAACTTGATGCCTTTTTCTATTTTCAGGAAACTGCAGATTGGAGAGAAACAATGCCAACTTCAGTCTCACTACAACTTGTTGATAGAACGCTCGTATTTCCGAGAGGTGTAGTTGAGGATGTGCTGGTCAAGGTTGACAAATTCATTTTCCCAGCAGATTTTATTGTCCTTGATATGGAGGAAGACGCAGACGTACCAATCATCCTTGGGAGACCATTCTTGGCTACAGGTCGAACCATTATTGATGTACAAAAAGGAGAACTAACCATGAGGGTACAGGACCAAGAAGTAACATTCAATGTTTTCAAGGCCATGAATTTCCCAGATGATGAAAAGAAGGAGGAATGTTTCAGACTTGATGTGATACATAGTACCGTTCAGAACTCTGATGAAAGACAAAGTTCTACTGACAAACTTAAAACATGTCAATTGCCTGTGGAGCCTAAAGATAAAGCGTCTTTTGTACTGAAGGAGCCAATTCTTGCACTACAAGCAACAGAAGAGAAAAAGTTCCACCAGCTCAACGAATTGGAGGAATTTCACAATCAGCCTTTTGAGGATGCCAAATTGTACAAAGAAAAGGGCAAGAAAAGACATGATGAGAAATTAGTGCGCATACAACTGGAACCAGGGCAGAAGGTATTGTTAAACAAATCAAGGGTGTGAAATTCTTCCCATGGAAGCCAAAATCACGGTGGTCAGGTCCATTTGTGATCACCAAAGTTTTACCAAATAGAGCCGTTGAGATACATGATCCTGATGCTAACAAAACTTTCAAGGTTAAAAACAAGCGTGTCAAGCACTACTGGGGAGAATCATTTGAGCGACAAAAAGAAAGTGTTACACTTTCAGATCCAGCTTAACGTTCGAGAAGCCAAGTCTGGCTGACGACTTTAAACTTAGCGCTCGCAGGGAGGCAACCCATGCAATTTGTGTATATATTATGATTTGGTGTGTTTTATTTTTGTGTGTTTAATTTTTGCAGGATTAGTCATTTCAATATGGAAGAAGCTCTCACAAATCTTCGCAAGCAATTTCCTTCTCCCCCTCAAAAATCTCTGATGAAAGTATACAAAGCTCGCTTGGAACGGATGAGGTTATTGACAATCCATGGTATTCCTAATGATATTCGTTGGGTAATTGAAGCACGAGTCTAATTGGCAGGTGAGTCTTCTGACTCTTTTATTTCACATCTGCCTGGTTTTGGAAGAAGGACCTATGCAAAGAAACGTAGAGCTAAACAAATGGGTGTTTGTTTCAAATGTGCACGATTTAATTGCACACTCGTTGTCGTTCTTTAGGAATGGTGTCTGATAATCGCGAAGACAAAATTAAATTCATTAGGGATGGCTTGAGTAAGGAGTCTTTAGATGATATATCTTTAACTTTGAGACGCATCCCAGTGGATATGTTCACATAGCCATTCGCAAATTACATACACAATTCCAAAAGGAAAGACAACAGTTAAGTCTCGGATATCTGACTCAAAAAGACCCTGTTTGCCAATTTATAAGAAAATTGGATGGGAAGCTTGTCCCTGACGCATAGACGTCAATCAAGCCGTTACTTTTCTTGTAAATATTATATCTTTTTGTCTTTTCTTAATAATTGTGATTTGTTTTGTTGATTTCTTTTATTTTCTCCGACAGGATCTAGATCTTGTTGACTATCACGATCTATTTTACTTATTTTACTATAATCGTCCTTTGGAAGATACTTGTGCTATTTTTACTCACCCTTTTCAGGTATTATAAATTCAACTCATCATTACACTTTTGAAGACATCGAGAGTAAAAAATGGAAGCCACTTCAAGAAGACGAGTTGAAAACATTTGTGTGTTTTGCGGTAGTAGCGTTGGAACTAAACCACAATACATAGAAGCAGCACAGGAATTGGGTCGAGTCTTAGCAGCAAGGAATATGCACTTAATATATGGCGGAAGCAATCTTGGACTTATGGGGATCGTTTCAAAGGCTGTACAGGAAGGAGGCAGTCATGTTTTGGGAATCATCCCAAAACCCTTGGCAGAGGCAAATCTTATTGGATCATCAAACGGAGAGGAACTGATCGTGCCAGGTATGTCTGAACGACTGATAGAAATGATTAACCGTGCTGATGCTTTTATCGCTTTTCCAGGGGCTTGGGTACATTGGAGGAAATATTTATAGTATTATCTTGGGCGAACCTGAACATACACTAGAAACCGCTTGGACTGCTCAACATTGATGGATTTTATGATTTTCTTTGTGTGTTTCTTGATGATGCTCGGAGAAATGGGTTCGTGTCAAAACCTATGAAAGAACTCCTCTTCACTGCCAGAACTGCTCCGGATCTAATAGACCAACTCATTGCCTATGAACCACAAGTTGACCATATCCTTTCAAAGATAAATTGGTCCGAGGACGATTGTGGTAAGAGGTGTCGAATTAATCTAAATCTTAACCTTTAATTTCCTGTAGATTTCAGCTAACCAGGTACGACCTTCTTAACTCTCCTTTTACTGTTTAAGACATTGGGGACAATGTCTTATTTAGTTTGGTGGGGAGGAGAATTAGTTGATTAGTACCTTGTTTTTTTTTAGTTATGTGTTGTTTCTATTTTTA
>SKCR01014672.1:0-10889 GCA_019454045.1 Zanthoxylum bungeanum
ATTTTTGTTCGAACGCGTCTCGGACGCCACACACGAACGAGAGCGTTCTGTCTTCACCGTTCGAACGCGTTTACGAACGCAACGCGAACGGTCACGGTCTTACTGTATCACATCATGACATGTCTATCTTAGCATATGGTTATCTCCTTGAACTTTATGCATTTGTATTACTTCTTTAGTCATCTATTTCTGTTATGCACTTGAATACATTCTCTTAGTATGCATGTTTGAAAAATAAATGTTCTTTATGCTTTTGTGAAGTTGTATGCTTTTGGTATGTTAATTTGTCTCCATTGCTTGAATTTGGATATGGATTATATATGAATAGGTTGCATGCAAATATGAAAAATATGTTAAATGTAAACTTATACATGGAATTTGTATATGGAAATTTAAGTGTAAGTTTTTTATTGATATGCATGTGAATTTAGAAGCATGATACCCCTTGGAACTGAGTGTTACTCAAGCATGATTAAGTTATTACATAAATCCTCTCATTACAAGTGACATAAGTAAGGGACCATTCCGAACCCAACGGTTTGAGGTCTCCCTTGCGAGGGGTGAGTGCGGCCTTAAATCTTATTTTCCCGGTTCACACCGGGTGGCGACTCCATCATTCTCCGTTTAGTCCCCGTGGCTACTCCGTACTCCCAACTAGTGCCGCGAGCCTAGGACAGCATGCGTCGTCCAGTTTCTGTTGTCTACAATACGGTTTTCCGATTTCCAACCGGATCCTGATGATAGAAAGTCTACATCAGGATTCGTGTTTACCCTTAACGGTGGTGCAGTTTGTTGGAAGAGTTCCAACAGGGGTCGACAACTGATTCCACCACAGAGCGGAATATATTGTGGCCTCTGAAGCTGCAAAAGAAGCTGTTTGGGTTAGGAACTTATTAACAGAATTGGGAGTAGTCCAAGTATCGAGAACCGATTCCGTTATACTGTGATAATACATGAGCCATTGCGTAAGAAAAAGAACCAAGGGCGCATCATAAGTCGAAGCATATAGAATGAAAGTACCACATCATTCTAGAGATTGGTGTCGCGATGGGACATTATCGTGTGCAAGGTACCAAGTGAAGATAATGTAGCAGACCCGCTTACGAAGGCCAGACCTCCAAATTTATTTGATAAACATGTGGAGTCGATGGTTATTAGATACAATCGATATTGGCACTAGAGCAAGTGGGAGATTTTGTTAAGGTTGGTACTATGAGCGCCAATTTTATTAGTATTTCCTTGTAAATACTAATGTAACGTTTTATTATGAATAAAATGAACAGTTTCTTTTATATAACTTCTTCTTTAAATGTAAAGACGTAACCGAACTTAGAATGATTAGTTATGATACTGTTGCAAAAGCGTCGCAAATGACATTGAGTTGTATCATGACGTTGTCATTCTTATACAGTTCCCGGTCAAGGTTTACACTACTTGGTCAGTAAAGTAAACCCGTTGAGACCGGTACATGTCATATATTGAAATCTTGGATTCTGATGGTTTCTCAGTGAACCATGAGTCTTGGAGACTCATATAGACGTGTAGGTGTTTATAGCGGATAAATATTGAACGACTCACCGAAGATTCTTAATGGATGGTACACCAACGTCAATAAGAATCTTCTCGGGTTGAGTGAGCATAATGATTCTTTGACTTGAGATACCACTGTGGATATCTGAGTTATCCTTCATACTTAGATGGCAGTCACATCACCGATCTATTTTGATCATACCTCCGCTTGTTCGTTGGGTGTGGACTGATGCTCAGGATATCCTGTGTGTATCAAGATATGATTCGTCAGCTTTGTGTATAGAGTATATGTATTCAATATGGAATTAGTAATCTGTTAAATCCATGGGCCCGTGGTACACTATAGAAATTAGTTCTGAGTGTTATTTGAGGGATTTCTAAATAGAAACGTCGACGTGATTATATATATAGAAATTTGACGTTTGTATCTATATCTCTGGATTAATCCGGATACCTGTGACGGAGGGATTATACGTATGCAGTGACCTCGACCTGTATGATTCAGAGAGTTTATCCGTGTTCGTCATAATTTACGGGTGGGTGAATTATGGACACGAAATTTGATTTCGTGACGGATATGTCTGAATCTAGAGAGTCTCGTCCCCAAGGGGTGTGGCTTGGTGGTGTAGGGTCCATGATCTCACCTTGAGGTTCTGGTTCGAATCCAGAGGGTGCACTTCTTGTAAGAGCCTGGGACAGCGTTGGTTTTACCTGCGCCGCGGCCCAGAATGGGTGGTTTGGTGGCGGGGTTTCCATCGTTTCAAAAAAAAAAAAAAATTAGAGAGTCTCACTAATGAAATATACTCGTAGAGCACTAGGTCAACTGTTATGAATAATACTGATTATTTATAATTCGTTTAACGGTTAAACGAAAAATACATGCATTCGGGACCTAACGGTCATTTCCAAAATTAATGTGTGTTTTATTAATACTTGATTTTATTAAATACACATTAATAAAATATCAAATTGTGATATTTGACTTATATCATTGATATATGTATTTGAGATATTTAATGTAAATATATTACATATATTACATATATTTGTATTTAATTATTTAATTATATAAATGTTATATGATTAATTTAATTAAATTAACAAATATCTTTTACATGATAAGTGTTAGAAAATAGCATGTTTCCATTGGGTCACTTGTAAGTTTACTTTAATATAAAATAAATGTTATCTTTATTATGTATACTTGGACAAATGAAATTAGAACAAGTTTTTGGAAAATTGATTTTTTCTTCCTAAGGTGGCTCACGTTTTTTGTAAGGAAAATATAAAAACTTGTTTCAATTTTATTTTTCATTTACACAAGTTTAAAACCAAAAATTACAAAAGAGAGTTGAGAGCATTTGGGAAAAAGGAAAAGAAAAACAAAGGCAAAAGCTTGATTTTGTAAGTTCTTTTCACATTTCTTCCTACATGAAAAATATTTCAATAATTCTTAGCTTCAATTGTGTTGTTAAGATCATGCCTCTACTCTTTTAGTTTGTAATTAAATTTGTTGGATGTGTTTATGCATGTAGAATTAATTTATTTGCTTATTAATGTAATTAAGCTTAATAAATTAATTAGAAAATTAAAGTTGTCATTCTAGAGTTAATTAGCCATCCATAATTAGTCTAGAATTATTCTTGATTAATTTCATGATGGTGAGAATTAATTGGTGTGGTAATTTGAAGATTAAAGTATTGAATTTTGTTAATTTAGTGTAAATTGCCCAATTTGAGTGATTTGTGAAATTAAGATTCTTAACCCACTCAAATTTTGGGGCTTTTCATATATATATGTTTTAATTTGATGTATATTTGATGTATGTCAAATTTGGGATTAATTGGATTTGATCTTGATGTATTTTGAACAAATTGGGCCAAATTATAATTAATTAAAATTATGGGCTGTTTTGTAGATTCTGGAAAAATTCTGGGCAGTTTCTGCAAATCTGAAAAAATTTCTGGTTTTGTTGCAAAATTGTAAAAATTATTTTGGGATTGATTTGGAATCAATTAAATATGTAATTGGCATATTTAAAACTAAAGTAAAGAATTTGCAAATAGTTTGGGGTAATTTTATAATTAAAAAAAAATATATGATTTCTTGGGTTATAATTTCATAATTTAAGTACTGGTTAATTAAATAAATAAGTTTATTTAATTGCTCCAAGAAAAAATTTTGAAATCGGAAAAATTATTTTTCCGCGTTCCGCCGCGTTAACCCTGTAATTCTTTTTAAAACCCCAACACAAAAACCATACCTAACATCCTCCAGATACCCAAACAAATCCCAAAGGATGAGCTACAACAGCTTATGCTTTTAGAATAGCTGACCAACTACGAAAAGTTTTACCAAAATATTGAGTCTATCCAAACAGCTGAATTCAGCTTCCACTAACAAAGAGATGGTACTGTCAAAACCATCTTCTCAAGGCCCAATACCTCTAGCCAGCCAACACTAAGTCGATCCAATACATCTAGCCAAACAGAACTGACCTTATTGTACTCAATGATCACTCTGGTTACAGTTCTGGTTGCTTATCCAGAAGGAGTTGAGATTCTTATTCACTCTTTTAAGTCTAATGGATCGCTAATATACAAAGATAAGATCAATGGTCATTTTATATGGGATGTTCCTGAAGCCCATATGCGTGATCCAGATTGCACAAGTAAACATGACTGGCTCGATGATGATGTTGACATTCCTCGTATGAGGATAATAAGATCTAAACTCCTTGCAATCTATAAATTCCTTACAAGTGAGATGACCATGACTCGCATAGTCCTTGGATCGATATCCAACCTTGGGTATTTGAAAAAGAAAAAAAAAAGAGAAATTTTTGTCCATCTACCAGAGAGCTTAAGAAATACTCCATTAAGAAGAAATGAGTAAAATAAAGCCTAAGCTGATTAAACCGCCATCTCTTCAACCTATCTAATCTTGCATGATGTTCCAGCCAGAATCATCAGCTTATCATATAGATTTCCCAGCTCAATCCAAGCAGACATATCCACAGTTAAAAGTGATTTCAAAACCTTTTGTGCAGAAAACTATTGTTCTGCCAAATGGACAACGTGAAGAACCACAATAATTTGAATCTGTTTTAAATTGGAAAACCCAGAACGCCAGAGCCCAAAATGTGGTGGTGTAGAGGATTGATGCAAAGATGAATGCAGTGGTAACAAGAACAAAAGTTCATGAGGGAAAGATTAATAGCTTTGCTGCTCAAGTTCAACAACTGTACCAAAAACTCCAAAGACAAGTTTCTCAACTTGATTCAGATCTTCGACAGATGTTACAACAAATAAATTTTGGTTATAAATTTAGCCAAAAAGAAGCTAAGATCAGAAGATTGAAAACTGAATTGGCCAGGATTGAAGCAGACATGGTACCACAATAACCAAACTTCTTTCCACAGTCACCAACTATGTTTCCGACATATGGTACCACCACTTACAACTTTTTTTATCAACCATTATCATTCCTTGAACCACATAAACCTTTCAAAATGACCCATGAGATTTTCCAGCAAATGAAAACTCCAAAACCTCAAAGAACCATACCAGTGACCTTTACTGCTTCATCTTAAAAAATTGAAGCATAATCATCCACACAACCCCCACATAAACACCAGAAACCTATTATTTCTCTATTAGATATTTTGTCAATTTTGCCACCAGACCAATTAACTTCACAACCAACTAATGAACCTACTGAATCTATTCCCAAACCCTCAGATCAGCTTGTTTCACAACCCGGTGATGGATTTTGAGGAGAGGAGATTTCTGAATCAACCTCAGAAAATATTTCTATAATAACTAATTCTCAGACAACTGATTCTGAGAAAGATCTTGTTGATATCACTACTAAGGATGGCAAAAAAGCCTGGGCCCGGTCCGGGCTTAAAAAATATTATTTATATTTATATTTATATTTATATAATAAATTATATATATATTATAATAAAATAAAATTTATTTAATTTTTTTATTAATAAACATCGGGCTGGATAAAGCCCGACTCGACAGACGCCCGGACCAAAAAAATACTGACCGAGCTCGGACCGGGCTTATCAAAGCCCTAGCCCGGTCCGGCCCATTGTCACTCTTAATCACTACCTTGCTTATGGAAATATCTATCATTTTTAATACTCAGCAACAGACTTACTAGGAAGAAGAATCGGATGAAAACATGAAAGATCATGCGCCTGCAAACGAACCATCAAAACCAACCAATGGTCGTTGGTTTACTTTTGACAGACTTCCACCATCTAAATTGCGTGATAAAGTTCATGAAATGCTGCATGTATTCATTTACAGATGACCAGGCCAAGAGCTACTCTCAATGATGTTCTTAAGGAATTCACTACTAGATTCACTAGATCTCTTAGAGATTGGTTTCATGCTCTTTGAGCTTACAAACAAATGTAGTTTGTTTAGTATGAATATGCTAGCTCAACCCTCGAATTAATTCATATGGAATTCATTGGAAATGTCTCAGTCATTGATAAACAAGCACGAAATGACTACTTTCAAATGAAGTGTTTCTCATTGAAGATAAAAGAACTAGATTTCTATTACCTGTACATGTCATAGAAGTATCATCTTCTCAATGGAGTTAACGATGTCAATTTTTGGTAAACTTATGTTGCCTCTTTACCAGTGGAGCTACAACCAGAAATACAAAGAGCAATTCTCCGAACAAAGAAAGAAATGAAAGATATTTCTCTTCGAGAACTGTATCAGATGACTCTGTTGGCTTGTAAGAAGATTTGCGAGAATCAAAGCATGTTCAAGATGTTGCTCGAACGACATAAGCTTTTGAAATCAACTTGCCACAAGTCTTACCTTGAGATCAAGTGCAAAGATGAAAATTGTACTTGTCTCTCAAAGAAAGAGTCTCATTTCCAGAAGTATGACAACAAAGTGAAAAGGTTCAAGCCAAATGACTTTAAAAGAAAATTTAAGTTTTTCAGAAAAAATAAGTTCCATAGAAAAGGAAATTCATCCAACAGATATTTTATCTGTGCAAAGAAAAGGTATTTCTCAAAGAATTGTCCTGAAAAACCAGAAAAGACAGCTAAGTTTATTGATCAGATTCATTGAAACACTCTTCTCGACCTCGAGAATGCTGAAATTGAATCTTTGTTCTCTGAATAAGAATAATCTGGTCTAGACACAGTCTTTGCTATTGCTTATTATTTTTCAGACTCATAAACATCCATCGATGATGAAATTTCTGATTACATTTCTGGGTATACAACACAACCTTGCAATCTTTCATCTACCATTACAGTCCAAAAAACCATTTATACTCCTTTGGTCCAGATACAAATCCTGCCAACCCAAGTTTGACCGACCAATTTCTCTCGTTGGATTCATTGACACTGGTGCTCATATGAGCATAATGAACCTTGTAGTTCTACCCTAACAGTTTTGGAAAGAACATTATGAATATTTCAGAGCTGTAGATGGAACAGTCTTTAAGACTGATCTGATTACCAGACATCCCATTGGTATTCAGTTTTTCCTTGAATGCACAGTTCAGACAACAGTCTTAGGAATAAGTCTTTGTGACAAAGATTTACTGATTGGTCTTGATATTTATCATCAGGCTAAGAAGCTACAAATATTTCCTGATGGTATTTGTTACAAAAGGTCAATCAAATCCTTTACTACTATTCCTAAATTGTTTCTCTTTTTTGAAGCTTCATCGGATTACTCAACTATATCCAACAGGCTAATTTCTTCCTGTTGTGATTCTCACTAACAGTTCAATCATCCAGCCCCAATCAGAATTTCTTCATTAAGTTACCATTCAAGCTTAATAAGGATGTCAATCCAACCAAAACTACCCATCCAGGTATGATACCGTCTGATTTAGCCTTAGCTCAGCAAGAGTGCAATGAGCTATTGAAATAAGGTCTAATTGAACCTAGAAAGTCAGATTGTGGAAAAATGATCTGAGATTGTTAGAGGAAAGAAAAGGCTAGTCATCGACTATAAACCTCTTAATTACTTCCTGCAAGATGATAAGTTCCCTCTTCCAAAAATCAACTCTCTTTTTGTCTATCTTGTTGATGCCCATACTTCTCTTAGTTCGACCTCAAAGTAGGTTTTTGGCAACGTGGAATTGATCCAGCAGATCAATATAAAACAATCTTCTGCATTCCAAATTCCCATTACTAATGAACTGTTAGCCTTTTGGTCTCAAAGTAGCCACATCCATTTTTCAAAAGGCCATAATCTGTATATTTGGGCCCATCTTACACAGTGATTTCGTATACATCGATGATATCTTCATGTTCTCAAATGATCCAAAGGTCCATTATCAATTGTTAGAACAATTTGAGTTCATAGCCCAAGCCAATGGGATAATGCTGTCTGAAAAAATAAGTCATATTGGCCAGTCTAGTATTGACTTCCTCAGGATGCAATTTCATAAAAAAAATATCACTCAGGTCCACACATTGCACATGCACTTCTTTTGTTTCCTGATGAACATTTGACAAGGAAATAGATCCAGCAGTTTCTTAGGAAAATCAATTATCTCAAGACATTTTTGCCATATGTGTCCAAAGACACCAATCAACTGTCTAAACTTTTGAAAAAGAATGCCTCACTTTGGGGTCTTGGCCAATCTACGGCTGTTAAAACTCTGAAGCAAATCACACATAATCCTCTTCCTTTAAAGATTCCTAATACTAGAAACATGATTCTGCAGACAAATATGAGTGATAATTTTTGGGGTGCGGTGTTGATAGAAAGATCAACAACACTGAGTTTTGTGTGGTCATGCAAGTGGTCAATTCAAAGAATCAGAAAAGCACTACCACACCACCTTCAAAGAGTCATTTGCTATCAAATATGAAATCAAAAAATTTGAATTCCATTTAATTGGCCTTCAATAATTAATCAGAATGGACAACTCATATTTTCCAAAGATGCTCGACTTCAAGAATAATGCACTCTCGAACAAACACCTTTTGAGATTGAAAGAATGATTTTTAAAATATGACTTCACAGTTCAGCATATAAAAGGAGATCACAACCTCATCCCAGATTTACTCTCAAGAAAGCTTGTCGTCCACCTTGTCACTGCCATAAATTTCGTTCCTCTTATTTCCATGGCTAGTCCACCAAGACTATCCATCTCCCACAATCTGATTCACTCAGCTGAAAACAAGAAATATTTCCCATCATGTGTTTCCTTTACCAACCTTAACCAGATCCAAACCTACGCAAAAAAAAAAAAAAAAAAGTCACTTGTTCCATTTCCAGTCTAAAATCCAACATTTCAATAAAGATCATTTATCCTTCTCAAAATTTTACCCTAACTACCCTTTCATCATAGGTTTTTACCTCCGTCCTTCCATAGATATAAGTTCTAATGAACTATGGTATATGTTGTGTCTCACAGTGATATACATTTGTCTTCCCGATTTGGGCAATGTTCAAACACCTCCATAACAACATATACAAGACTTCTCTTGTTTGGACATTTCTTGAATGGTTCAATCCACTTCAATGGTAGAAGGATGAAATCCATAAGATCATGGAAAGAGAAAACCTCTGGAACTAGCCTCTTAGTATTTCGTGTAAGGTCACTACCATCTGAATTATGCATAGACCATATTTCCAACATCTAGAGACTAGGCTATTTTGGACTCAGAATCAGGCACATGAATGGAGAAGGCATGAGCATATCGATCGAAGAAACATAGGGAGTACTAGAGCTTTGAGAACTATAAGGAAGTTTTGTTGCGAAGCTCCCGACGGTTGGTATCAGAGCCACATTGTTTATTTTTCCAGTGAGGTATGTGAGGTATGGTAGAATAGAGGCGAGTAGAGAGGAGAACCCAACAATCATGACAACACCCACAAAATCAACAAATACTAGTACTGCCTTAGAACTTGTTAGACTTTCTTCTTCTTTATCGCTTTCTAGATCTTGTACAAAAACTCTTTCTTCTAAAATCAAAAATCTTGTAGAATACTCTCAAGTTCATTAAGATGTTCATATCAATGAGTCTTCCATGCCTTTACTTAGTCTTTATAATATCTACAGACACATAGCTTTTGTTACTCAAAGTATCAGAACTCCGGTGTCAACAAGAAGACTGGCTGTCAAAGAATATGTTCAGTCCTCTAGGACCAATGTGCTCTACAAGCAACATCATCTTAACAATATAACACTTTTTGACATTCTTAGAGAGTTAAGTGGAAAAGAGATGGTTATATCTATCTCTATATTGGCACAATTCGACTTATCCTTACTCTTCAGGGGGGAAGATGATTACCAATTCAGGCTTGCTTTACTAGATATCAGGTATATAGAATACCAACATGCGGTTATCGACACTATTTTAACAACATTGCATGCTGGGAGTGTGGTCTTGACATTTTACCCAAACTTCAACATTTCTTTAAAAGACCTCAACCTTCCTTCAGCCCTTAAACAATTCCATTAACATTTTTTATTGCAGCTAAGTTTGATTAAGGCCGAATGAAATGCAGGGGTTTCCAATACTAAACTACTGCTCTAATCTCAGATTAATTATGTAATTTTAATATGGTGTATTGTATACGCTAGGTGACCAAATGAGCTAAAGCATCTAAGTAGTAAATTCATTATTTCCAAAAAAAAAAAAAAAATGGTTAGTTGACTTAATTATTGCTTTGAAAGCAAGATATTACGAGCTCAAAACTAATAAAATATGTATAATTTCGTGTGATAGACATCATGCACTCCACCCCAAAAGCTATATTCATAGGTTAGTGAACGAATATTATTAAATCGGTACTTTTTGTTTATTATCGTTCGAGTAATTCAGCGAAATAACAATTAGATGTATGAAGAGTATTTAGGCGTAACGTATAACACTTTATTCTTGTTTCTTTTATAAAACCGTATATTTTACTACATTTTCATCACCACCGTTATTGAAATTAAGACATTATGCTGAGGTTACAGGGGTAAAAAAAACTGCGCACTCATAATATTTTTAAAAAATTGTAATATATCATAAAAATTGGAGGACCAAATTGTCCCTCAAACCCCAAAAATTAATATACTAATTTTTAATCGTGAATCTTTTTTTAACCCATTAAAAAATGAAAAAATCTAAATGTTCTTGAAAGTGGCATAAAAAAAACACAAAATCACTGAAAGACGAACAAATTTGACTTTTAGTGTTTTTCTTTTCTTCTTTTTTTTTTTTTTTTGGGGTAGATATAAATATGACATAAAATTTTGGTTCGAGACCATTTGTGAGACACAAGATTAACAAGTTATTTTGCTTGTTTTGACTCTTAAATCGCAAGTAAACTTTCCCTTGAAACTCCCAAACTTGAATG
>SKCR01014673.1:0-10997 GCA_019454045.1 Zanthoxylum bungeanum
TGAAATTGACCATGTCAATCTTCAATTCAAACACAATTAAGCATACAAATCCATCCAATTTAATTTATCATGCTCAAATTCAAGTTTGCCCAAATTTTAGCCCTAACATTTTTCATGCTTTTAACCTAAGCTCTTGATGCCATTGTTGGAGTTTCTATAGGTCCCAAGATCAAAAATCAAGCATGAATCATAAGCGAATACAACGACGGAAGTGCGGAATACTTACATCGAGCGGTTGAGAGACGATTTGGCAACAAAAACGAACTGAAATTCTGCTCACTGCCCACTGCTCATGTGCGCCCACTGCAGCAGTTTGGTGGTCTGTTTTGCGCCATTTTGAACATCGAAAACGAGCTCCAAGCTTCATCAAAACGTTCCCAGCTCATGGGTATACTTCCCTTATCACCTTGGCATGATCCCGGAGTGTGCTAGCACTCTTGTTTTGCCACAAAACACATTTGCTTCCCTCCATTTCTTTTGTTATTTTCGGCAGTTCACTGCTTCACAAAAACCAGAAATGGCGTGAGAGAAGAGAGGAGAAGAAGAGGAGAGAGTGCCTTTTTCAATTTTCTTTTTCACTTTAATTTGTTTCAAAAACCGTGAGAAGCAAATGAAAAGCAATAATGATGTATCATATACCAAAATGAATTTTTTAGATAAAAACTCTTCAAAAACCGTGAAAATCTTTTCCCTCCTAAAAAATTCATTAAATGGCATCATCATCTTACATTGAGAATAGAGACAATGTATCATCCCATAAAGGTGACTAGATACATCCATCATCTATTCGTGTCAAGTAATGAGACTTCGCGATGTGATTTGCTGATCCTACTCGTTTCAAAATACGAATGTGTTCGCAAACACTTTCGGGCTCGGTTTCGCTAATTCCGAATTAACGCATTTCCATCGCGACGAGAATTAAATAATTTCGCCTAGCGAAATTACTATTCACGTCGCTAACGAATTAATTCTAAATTAATTCGCTCGCCCGAATTAAAATCTAATTTTAATTCCGCGTCGAAATCTAATTTCGTTTAATATATCAAATATATTAATTCCTCGATTAATTCCAAATCAATGTTTCTCTCTCTTCAATTGATATTTTATCCTAGATAAAGTGTCTCCGAAATTAATCCCAGATTAATTCTCTCTCTCATCATATTAATCCCAGATTAATATAAGTGCGAGTCATACGTCATCGGTGAATCTTTGGGAAGCGACCCATGAGATCCCCGGATATGTTGGCAGTCAAATCGGTCATCGGACTATCCGAACACGTGAGTACCAAGTACTACGTTTTACCGATTTACAAGACAAGGTTGGCTTCTAGCAAAGCACCAAGTCTACCCAATTCTCCGGTCATATTCATCTAAGAATATTTAAGATCTGTATCAAGCGTAGTATACCATTGTATTGTGCATATCGGCCCAGTATCGGATAGTTACGTGCTAGGCCTAGGGCTGGATAAGTGTATGCCCCGTACGAAGCACATGTCGGATGTCTGGTAACTAGTCTCTATAATCGGATATACATGACCTTGTCATAATATCCCGATAGCCGCGCAGCACTTAAGAGCACTAATACCGTATCCTGCGAGACATCATCTCCACTATGACTGGAGTGATACTTCCGTCTTGACATCACATCCAATACACTACGACTCTTTGATAAACCCAGAAGTGGTGTACGCAGAACCGGTTAAAGCCTGTACCACCAAGACCAAAGTCTATCGATTATCGTAAGTATTAGCGATGTAAGTCTCAGGTTAAGACTATACACACCTACCTTGATTTCGGCCTCCCATAGACACATAGTCATAATACCAATGAGATTCCGAAGGGTCTATCCAGAGCGAAGCTGTTTCCTGTACCATCGGTGAAACACGACCTCCTATCGCACTTGCATAAGTATCCAATACTTATATATATAAGAACTATGTCGTTGTGCCCTCACAACGCACACAAGTGCAATACTAGCCTATTCCGCATTATCGATGTCCAGTCTCGATAATACTCCGGCTAGGGATATTTAATGATTAATCCTTCGGGGACTGATACTGTCTCATATCATTCTCAGTCCAGGAACTAATCATAGGGACCTCTCTTCATTTATATATATCTATGGTGATCTAATCACAAATGATGAGAGTGCAATTTCCTTGTCACATAGTCAATTTGCTACAACAACACAATGATCTGTGCAAATAGTGACGATATGAGTCATTTTGTCCAACAGTGAGGCCTATATAGTATCAGTTTGGGGCAAGGCCCATATCAGTATTAGCATTGGGGCGAGGCCCATATCAGTATCAGTTTAGGGCGAGCCCCATATCAGTATCAGTTTGGGGGTGAGGCCCATATCAGTATCAGTTGGGGGCGAGGCCCATATCAGTATCAACATGGGGTGAGGCCCATATCAGTATCAGTTTGGGGGTGAGGCCCATATCAGTATCAGTTTGTGGCGAGGCCCGTATCAGTATCAGCATTGAGGCGAGTCCCATATCAGTATCAACATGGGGGCGAGGCCCATATCAGTATTAGTTTGGGGCGAGGGTGGTATCAGTATCAGTATTGGGGCGAGGCCCCATATCAGTATCAGCATGGTGGCGAGGCCCATATCAGTATCAGTTTAGGGCGAGGCCCATATCAGTATCAGCATGGGGCGAGGCCCATATCAGTATCAGTTTGGGGGCGAGGCCCATATCGGTATCAGTCTAGGGACGAGGCCCAAATCAGCATCAGTCTGAGGTGAGGCCCACATCAGTATCAGTTCAGGGTCGATGACCCATTACATCATTAGTCTGAGGGCGAGGCCCACATTGTCAGCGGTATTGGGATGAGTCCCAGGGTCGAGGTGCCCTCGTTGTCAGTTGCAGTTCCGGGATGTGTCCCAGGGTCGATGGCCCACTACATCATCAGTTGTAGTTCCGGGATGCGTCCCAGTGTCGAGGACCCACTACATCATCAGTTTGAGGGCGAGGCCCACATTGTCAGTGGTATTGGGATGCGTCCTATGGTCGAGGTGCCTCTGTTGTCAGTTGCAGTTCCGGGATGCGTCCCAGGGTCTAGGGCCCACTTCATCATCAGTTGTTGTTCCGAGATGCATCCCAGGGTCGAGGACCCACTACATCATCATTTTGAGGGTGAGGCCCGCATTGTCAGCGGTATTGGGATGCGTCCCAAGGTCGAGGTGCTCCCGTTGTCAGTTGCAGTTCCGGGATGCGTCCCAAGGTCGAGGGCCCACTGCATCATCAGTTGTAATTCCAGGATGCGTCCCAGGGTCGAGGACCCACTACATCATCAGTTTAAGGGCGAGGCCCACATTGTCAGCGGTATTGGAATACGTCCAAGGGTCGAGGGCCCCCCGTTGTAGGTTACAGTTCCGGGATGCGTCCCAGGGTCAAGGGCCCACTACATCATCACTTTCAGGATGTGACTCAGGGTCGAGGGCCTATACATCAGTTGCAGTTCCGGGATGCGTACCAGGGTCAAGGGCCGTCTGCATTATCATCAACCCAACTCAATACAACAGGCAAGTCAAGTGGCAGCTGGTGAGCCAGGTAAGTAAAAATACATTGCACGTACTTTGATAGGATAGTCATTGTCACACACTGCACAAGTCCCATCAAAGTGGGGGAGACTGTAGGCACTACATTTTTGCATGTAAATCCCGATGATGAGTCTCATATGGAGACACTACCTCTTTAATTGTGGAAGCCACGGGAAACGAACGTCGGAAGGGAAGAGTCAGGAATTGACATTTCTGTTGGATTTAATTCGCTGGAGTAGCTGCGGGTTCGCTTGTTGAACCTCCGTTTTAAAAAAAACACACCCTGAGCCCAAACCCTCGTAAGACACACACCAAGCCCACACATCACCAACCCAAACAAAACCCAAGCCCACCAAGACAAAGCCCACGCCCAAGGAGACCAAGTTCACGCCCATCACTCTCCTAATTAGCCAAATGCACATTTAACACATGCATAAATCAAGCCAAATCCTTTCCTTATTAAAAGAAATCTCATGGATCCATTTCCTAATCAAAAGCAATCATTATCCTAAATTAGAGAGATTGATTCCTTATGAGATACTAATTAGGAGATGTCATTATCCTTGGAATATCCTTTCCTATTCGGACTAGGATTGCTTCCATCCATTTGCTTATAAAAGAGAGCTAGCTCACTCTCACAAAAACACAAAGAAAATAACCTAAGACTCTCACGGCACTCAATTCACAAACATAACCCTCACAAATATACCTCACAAGCCTTCACGCACCAAAGCCCCACTCATCAGCCCCCACTCACGCCACCTGCCCCTTCACGCATACAACTCATAAGACCCCACTCACTGCCTCACGCCACCTGCCCCTTCACGCACACAGCTCATAAGACCCAATTCACTGCCTCACGCCACCTGCCCCTTCACGCATACAACTCACGTAAGCCCTTCACTACCTCACACCACAAACACATACAACTCACGTAAGCCACTCACTGCCTCACGCCATAAACACACTCCACTCACGTAAGTAACCCATCATCACCAAACAAACTACCCTAATTTGCACCTTTAAACTACCGCAACTTACTGCCCCAAACTGCCTCAAATCAGTCCCGAACTGCACCCTAAAAAATTGCCTAAAATAGTCCCCGAAATAACCTAAAACTGCACCTGAAAACTACTACAAAACTGTCCCAAAAACTGCCCAAAACAGTCCAGTAAAACCCGCAAACCGCAAACCAAAACAGTCTCTTATTTACCGCAAACCAGTAAGCCAAATACCGCTGCCAGAAACACCATGAAACAGAGTAAAAATAGTAGCCTAAACAGCGAAACAACGAATAGAAACATTGAACCAGTGAACCGGAAGAGTTGCGGAGCATTCACCATTTCGACGGCCGAGTAACGCGCTTTCGAGAGACGACTAAAGAGGTTAGACCTGAGGGCACCTTCTTTATTTATTATCTTTCGTTTCTTTTACTTATTTTAATATATTATCGCATGAGAGTCGTTTATTGAGGCATGATGTGAAATCCGGATGAACGGAATGCATGTTTTCTTTTGTGGTATATCGGATGGAAACTCGGACGTAAATTCCTTAGCCGAATCCGAATGGACGGTATTGGGGTTTGCACTCGGGATACAATGCCACGTACCACTTGAGAGACACGTATTTCGTTTCATCCAAACTTTGTATTCGAGTATGATTAGGTTGTTAGTACGTTATTTATTATTTAAGCATGATTTAGTCTAATGTATTGTTTATTTCTAAGTATGGTTATGTTATTTCATTAAGCATGATTTAGTTCTTTGATTTTGCATTAGGAATTTAGTTTATGCTTTTGTTTAAATAATTATTTATTTGCGTTGGATGATTCAACATGCTCGTTGTGTGATTTTATATGCTTGCCGTTATAATGACTTATTTTTAAAGCATGCGAACTTAGTTGTAGGATTTATTTTCATGAATGGAAACTAGATCTAAGTCACCTTTGAGCATACATGTTGAGTAGATTCGGTTAGTTCATTGCACAAATCATATCATTACAAGTGACATAAGTAAGGGACCATTCTGAACCCAATGGTTTGAGGTTTTCCCTTACAAAGGGTGAGTGCGGCCTTAAATCACATTTTCCCGGTTCACACCGGGTGGTGACTCCATGTTATTTCTCCGGTTTAGTTCCCTTGCGGACTATTCCGTACTCCCAACTAGGCTGCGAGCCTAGAACAGCGTCGCCGATTTCTGTGTCCTACAGTTTCCATCTTCTTGAGAATACTTATCCTTGAAGACTCAATCCTTATGTCTACTTTTTTTGTGAGTATTTTTTTTGTTCATGCTATAAAGCGGGTGCGACCTTTAAAATATGTTTTCTACTTTATTGATTTACTATTGGAATGACATGATATTTTATTATGTGTTTCATGTACTGTAGGGGTTTTTAGGGGCTGAATCCGGTAACGCAGCGGAAGCGGTGGAAAATCGTATTTTCCAATTTCAAAACTTTTTCTCAGATTAATTAAATAAACATATTTATTTAATATTCCAATAATCAAATTATGAAATAAAATTCAATAAATCATATTTAGGTGAATTTATCAAATTACCCTTACTTGGTATTTTTGTCCATTTTAGTCCGAAATTTATGCTTCAAAACACATCAAGATGTAATCAAATCAACATGAAACTTTCAACATATATGAAAAGCCCCAAATTTGGAATTGGTCATGAACCCTAATTTTTCAATTTCCTCAAATTGGACAAATTAGACCAAATAGTTTAAATCAATTACTTTAATCATCATTCTTCCATCCAATCCAAGTCTCAACACAATGAAACAACTCAAGATCAAATCTAGGTCATTTAAGAGTGGGTCAATAACTCTAGATTAGCAACATGGTTTCCAAAACCTTAAAAGAAAGCTTATTACTACAATAGTCATACACTTCCTTCATCACACATGCTTTACACCTCCATCAAAACTTCCATATACAAAAACCACAAGGAACAAAGAAAGAAATAACCTAAGAATATCATATATTAAAGCCTAGAACCTAAGGAACAATTTCCTTACTAATAGCAAGTTCAAGAAACTTACTAAAAATCCAAGCTTTCTTGATTTTGTCTTTCTTTTCTCAAGTTTCCTTTGGCTTCTTCAATGGAGTTTCTTTTAGTAAAGTGTATTAGGTTAAGAATAAAGTGAAATGAAAAACAATATATACATGTAACAAAAGTGCCTTGGCCGAATTTCACAAATTCAAACACAAGTCATGTAATTTCATTTTCATTTCAATTTTATTTAGTCAACTTGCATAAATATCCTAATAACACTTTATTAGATATTTAATTAAGTCAACAAAGGCAACTAATATCATTTACTACAAATATCCTAATGTAAGATATTTATATTTTAATTAATTTAATCATTTAACAATTAAATAATTAATTAATTAATCAAATACAAATATATATTAAATATATGTATAATATTTACATTAAATATTAAAAACATATATTCATTTAGGATATAAGTCAAATAACTCATTTTGACTATTAATTAATGTGTATTTAAATTAATCAAGTATTAAATGTAAATACACAATAATTAGGCAAATGACTATCTAGTCCATTTGGCACGTATCTTGCGTTTAACCTTTAAACGACTTTATAAATAATCAATATTATTTATTAATGTTGCTCTAGTGCTCTACGAGTATGTTTCATTATTGAGACTCTCTAGATTCAGGTATATCCGTCACGAAATCAAATTTCGTGTCCATAATCTATCCACCCATAGATTATGACGATCACGGATAATCTCGCTGAACCATACAGGTCGAGGTCATGGCAAATGTATAATTCCTCCGTCACAGGTATCCGGATAAATCCCAGAGATACAGATGTAAACGTCAAATCTCTATTGGGATTATCCAGTCGACTATTCCATTAGCAATCTCTAAAAGAATGTTTAGAACTAGCTTCTAAACTTTACCACGGGCCCATGGTTTTATCTGATTGCTAATCATATGGACTACCTATGCTCTGATACACAGAACTGACGGATCCTGTCTTGATACACATAGGACACCCTGAGGATCTATCTACACCCAACGAAAAGGCGGAGGTCTGATCTAAATAGATCGGTGACGTGACTGCCATCTAAGTGTAGAAGATGTCTCATGTGCCCACAATGGCATCTCAAGTCTAAGAATCACAAGTGCTACTCAACCCGAGAAGATTCTTATTGACGTGGTGTACCATCCATTAAGAATCTTCGGTGAGTCGTTCAGTGTTTATCCGCTATAAACACCTACACGTCTATACTAGTCTCTAAGACTAATGGTTCATTGAGAAACCATTGGAATCATATATTCCAGTACACGACATGTACCGGTCTCAACGGGTTTACTTTACTGACCAAGTAGTGTAAACCTTGACCAGGAACAGTCTGAGAATGATAACATCATGATACTACTCAATGTCTGTTGCGACGCTTTTGCAACAGTACCATGACTAATCATTCTAAGGTCAATACATCTTTACCATTTAATAAGATAGATTATATTATAGAAATTGCATATATTATTCATAATAATATTGTTTTACAGAAGTATTCAAAAGAAATACAACCGAGAATTGGCGCTCTGAGCACCAACCCCAACAAAATCTCCCACTTGCTCTAGTGCCAATATCGATTGTATCTAATACCCATCGACTCCACGTGTTTATCAAACAACTTCGGAGGTATGGCCTTCGTCAGCGGGTCTGCTACATTATCTTCACTCGGTACCTTGAACACGACAATATCCCCTCGCGACACGATCTCTCGAATGATGTGGTACTTGCGTTCCACATGCTTCGACTTCTGATGCGCCATCGGTTCCTTTGCTTGCGCAATGGCTCCAGTATTATCACAGTATAACGGAATCGCATTCTCGATACTTGGGACAACTCCCAATTCTGTGATAAAGTTCTTTATCCACACAGCCTCTTTTGCAGCTTCAGAAGCTGCAATATATTCCGCCCCAGTGGTGGAATCAGCTGTCGATCCCTGTTTGGAACTCTTCCAACAAACTGCAACTCCGTTAAGGGTAAAGAAAAATCCAGATGTAGAATTTCTATCATCGGGATCCGATTGAAAATCAGAGTCTGTATACGCATTAACCTGCAGTTCGTTTCCTCCATAAATAATCAACTTATCCTTAGTACCTTTAAGATACTTTAGGATATGTTTAATGGCCATCCAATGGTCATTACCTGGATTGGACTGATATCGACTAGTTATGCTAACAGCGAAACTGATATCAGGCCTCATACATAACATGGCATACATTATGCTACCCAAACACGAAGCATAAGGTTGGTTAGACATTCTAACCTTCTCATGTTTTGTTTGTGGACACATCTTCTTAGAAAGATGAATCCCATGTCTGAACGGTATGTTTGCTGTCTTACAGTTACCAAAACTATACCGTTCCAAGATCTTATCTATGTACGTTGATTGGGATAACCCAATCAGCCTCCTTTGTCTATCTCTATAGAGTTTTATCCCTAAAACATAGGAAGCTTCTCCCAGGTCCTTCATGGAGAAATTCTTACAGAGGTACGCTTTCACGCTTTGTAACATACCTAAATCATTCCCAATGATTAGGATGTGATCAGCATATAGGACTAAAAATACGACCATGCTCCCACTGGCCTTCTGATACACACAGGATTCTTCCGAATTCTTGAGAAAACTAGACGATCTAATAATCTCGTCGAGTCAAAGATTCCAACTTCGTGAAGGTTGTTTAAGTCCATAAATGGACTTCTTAAGCTTACATACCATACCCGAGTTTTCGCTGGACGCAAAACCTTCCGGCTGTTTCATATAGATTTCTTCATCAAGAAATCCATTTAGAAAAGCCGTTTTGACATCCATTTTCCAAATCTCGTAGTCATGATACGCAGCTATAGAAAGAAAAATCCGGATAGACTTAAGCATTGCTACTGGTGAAAAAGTTTCATCGTAGTCGATGCCAGGTCGCTGTATGTAACCTTTTGCTACCAGTCGGGCCTTGTAAGTTTCAACCTTACTATCAGGCCCGCGCTTCCTCTTGTAAACCCATTTACAACCGATAGGAACAATTCCTTCGGGAAGCGGAACCAAGTCCCAAACTTGATTCTCATGCATTGAGTCTATCTCGGTTTTCATGGCACTTTGCCATTTCACGGAGTCGATGTCCAACATCGATTCTCTATAGGTGAAATGATCTGTCTCTTCAACTAAGAGAACATCCAGACTCTTTTCTTGTATCAAATACAAGCGTTCAGGAGGTCTAGATACATTTTCCGACCTACGGAGTGTGTGTGTTGAAGGTCATTCATCTACTTGAACTTCAGGTTCCTCCGTTGGTTCGTTGTTTTCAGGTTGGACTTCATCAAGCTCAACCTGTCTATGATTACCACCTTTTGACAAAAATTCTACTTCTAGAAATTTTGCGAAGCGAGCTACGAACACATTTCGATGCTCGGTGTCATAGAACAGATATCCCATCGTATTCGAAGGATATCCGATTGTTGGACAAAATGACCCATAGCGTCACTATTTGCACAGATCATTGTGTTGTTGTAGCAAATTAACTATGTGACAAGGAAATTGCACTCTCATCATTTGTGATTAGATGACCATATATATATAAATGAAGAGAGGTCCCTATGATTAGTTCCTGGACTGAGAATGATATGAGACGGTATCAGTCCCCGATTGATTAATCATTAAATATCCCTAGCCGTAGTATTATCGAGACTGGACATCGATAATGCGGAATAGGCTAGTATTGCACTTGTGCGCGTTGTGAGGGCACAACGGCATAGTTCTCATATATATAAGTGTTGGAGACTTATGCAAGTGCGATAGGAGGTCGTGTTTAACCGATGGTATGGGAAACAGCTTCGCTCTGGATAGACCCCTCGGAATCCCATTGGTATTATGACTATGTGTCTATGGGAGGCCGAAATCAAGGTAGGTGTGTATAGTCTTAACCTGAGACTTGCATCGCTAATACTTACGATAATCGATAAACTTTGGTCTTGGTGGTACAGGCTTTAACCGGTTCTGCGTACACCACTTCTGGGTTTATCAGAGAGTCGTAGTGTATTGGGTGTGATGTCAAGACGGAAGTATCACTTCAGTCATAGTGGAGATGATGTCACGCAGGATACGGTACTAGTGCTCTTGAGTGTTGCGCAACCAATCGGTATATTGTGACCAGGTCATGAATATCCGATTATAGAGACTATGTTACCAGACATCCGATATGTGCTTCGGACGGGGTAGACACTTATCCAGCCCCAGCCCTAGCACGTGACTATCCGATATTGGGCCGATATGCACAATACAATTGTATACTACGCTTGATACATATCTTTGATATTCTTAAATGGATATGTCCGGAGAATTTGGAAGACTTGGTGCTTTGCTAGGAGTCGACCTTGTCACATAAATCGGTAGA
>SKCR01014674.1:0-10794 GCA_019454045.1 Zanthoxylum bungeanum
ATGATGTCTGTTAATCGCGAAGATAAAATTAAATTCATTAGGAATGGCTTGAGTAAGGAGTCTTTAGATGATATATCTTCGACTCTTGAGACGCATCCCAGTGGATATGTTCACATAGGCTTTCGCAGATTACATACACAATATCAAAAAGAAAGACAACAGTTAAGTCTTGGGAATCTGACTCAAAAAGACCCTGTTTGCCAATTTATAAGAAAATTGGATGGGAAGCTTGTCCCTGACGCATAGATGTCAATCAAGCCGTTACTTTTCTTGCACATATTATATCTCTTTGTCTTTTCTTAATAATTGTGATTTGTTTTGTTATTTTCTTTTATTTTCTCCGACAGGATCCATACCTTTTTGACTATCACGATCTATTGTTATACTAATCGTCATTTGGAAGATACATGTGCTATTTTTACTAACCCATTTTCAGGTATTATAAATTCAACTCATCATTGTACCTTTGATGTCATCCTGAGTTGAGAAAAAAAAAAATACATAGAAAAATGGAAGCCACTTCGAGAAGACGAGTTGAAAACATTTGTGTGTTTTGCGGTAGTACTGTTGGTACTAAACCACAATACATAGAAGCTGCACATGAGTTGGGTCGAGTTTTAGCTGCAAGGAATATGCACTTAATATATGGCGGAGGAAATCTTGGATTAATGGGGATCGTTTCAAAGGCCGTACAGGATGGAGGCAGTCATGTTTTGGGAATCGTCCCAAAACCCTTGGCAGAGGCAAATCTTATTGGATCATCAAACGGAGAGGAACTAATCGTATCAGGTATGTCTGAACGTTGGTGGAAAGAAATGATTATCGTGATGCTTTTATTGCTTTGCCAGGTGGTTTGGGTACATTGGAGGAAATTTTTATTGTACTATCTTGGACGAACCTGAACATACACCAGAAACCAATTGGTCTGCTTAACGTTGATGGAATTTTATGATTTTCTTTGTGTGTTTCTTGATGATGCCGGAGAAAGAAATGGATTCATTTCAAAACCTATGAAAGAACTCCTCTTCACTGCCAGACTTGCTCCAGATCTAATTGACCAACTCATAGCCTATGAACCACAAGTTGACCCTATCATTTCAAAAATAAATTGGTCGGGGGACGATCGTGGTAAGAGACGTCGGGTTAATCTGGATCTTAACCTTTAAATTCCTGTAGAATTTCAGTTAACCAGGTATTATCGTCTAAACTCTTCTTCTACTGTTTAAGACATTGGGGACAATGTCTCATTTAGGTTTGGGGGAGGGAATTAGTTGATTAATATCTTGTTTTTAGTTGTATGTTGTTTTTATTTTTAGTCCAAAATTTTTCGAAAAATACAAAAAAATTGAAAATTTTCAAAAATTACAAAAATATTTTGCATTTTTGTGTTTTTATTTTGACTAAAAAGGTGGAATTGGTAAAAGATAGCCGAGTAAGGAATTTCCGCTCCTGAGACGTATCTCAAACCTATTTCGAAATAAGTTAATTTTTGTATTTCATTTTGAATTATTTAATTTGTGAATTCTCCTTAACACTAACTAAAATGGATCTTCATATGTTCAGTTGACAGGTATTATGAACTTACATGGAAACATACGGACATGAGCTAAAATTGAAAAGTTTGTAATATTCAGTGCTATAGTTTAATTGGAGGAAGCATCTCTAAATAGTGATGGAGTAAAAAAAAAAAAAAAAAAAAAAAAAAAAAAAAAAACGTCGAGATCCGAGTTATTAAGTCTGTAAGGGTATTTTAATACCTAGTGCCCTAAAACCAACTGGTTTGGGAGTCATTGGCCCAAAGCTCGTTACATGGATCGAAGATGCTGCAAAAATAAATATATATATCTGAAGTCTGAGTAATTAAGTTCGTAGGGGTGTTTTAACACCTGGTGCCCTAAAGCCAATGGTTTGGGAGCCACCGACCCAAAGCTCGCTACATAGACGGAAGGTATTGTATAAAAATAAAAATAGAAAAAAAATCAAAGAAAAAATCAGAAAAATCAGAAAATTATTCCATTACTACAAAAGGTGTGAAATCTGATAGAACTTTAGGACAAAAATATTACTCTCTTATCAACTGCACTTATGACTGTTGTGGGCAAAAATGAAATGATTAATATTTTGTTGGCTGTGGTATATGGAGAATGGTAAAAACAATCAGAGAATTTACTTATTCGGTAATTTAGAAAGAAACAAAACAACTAGTAACTTGGAGTAGATTTTTCACCTGATTAGTCACTTTCTTTCTTTATTCTCTTTTCGCTTGTCTTTTTGCTTTTGTGTGCATTAGTTTTAATACATTTTTACTTTTGTAAAATGTTTGTGGGTATCATTGCTGTAAACCCTCACGAGACTACAACTCGTCCACTAGGGACACCTAGGGGTTTAAAGGCTTGTTGCATATGCTAAATGTAACCGTGATCCCTACGAAAGTGGCTTAGTTAAATTTTATTATATTATTTTATTCTGTATTTTGCTCGAGGACTAGCAAAATGTTAGGTTTGGGGGTGTGATGAGTGGTATTTATATCACTATTTCCCACTCATTTAACTTAATATTTTGTATAGTTTCTTGAGTTTTATGAACGTTTTGATGTGTTTTATTGTTATTTTGCAGATAAATAAAGTTTGGACAGCACTGGAGGCAATTTGGGGCAAAACCGGACAAAATGCGTCAACAGGGTTATTTTGGTCTTCTTCGCGTCGCGACGCTGGATCACTGCGCGCCGCGACGCCCAGCGTGTGCCGGTTCTGCTAAAATGCGCCATGGTCAACGGGTCAACAATTTGAAAGTTTGACTTTGCTAAAATGCGCCGTGCCACGTGTCACCATCACATCCGATCTGCTAACGTGCGCCGTGACACGTGTCAACATCATATGCTGCCGACACTCTGACATGACACGTGTCGCCTCGTCATCAGCCATGTCATCGGTCAACGAGTCAACATTGCCACGTGTCATGCCACGTCATCAGACACGTCAGCAAGTCAACAGAGTCAACATGCCACGTCAGCCTCAGCCAATCAGAGCATGACACGTGTCGCCACGTGTCGCAATCCTATTGTGCCGACAAATGCAACACACGCCTACGCCACGTCAGCGCCACGTCATCGCCACGTCATCGATGACGTCATCACAATAATTGAGAATTAGCCGCCTTGACACGTGTCAGTTGTACAGTCAGCCGCCTTGCACGTGTCGCCGTCTCATTGTGCCACGTCGACAACGAGCGTCGCGACGCGAACTCCTTAGCGTCGCGACGCGCGCACAGTGACCAAACAGTGATTTTTTTTCCTATAAATAGAGGCCGAATTTTCAGTTTTTAGTACACCTTTCTCTCACTCCTTCTATGTAATTAGGGAGTTTCTCTCTCTAGAATTTTCATTTTTATTTTACTTTTTACTTTTGTAATAATTTTAATTACGTTATGTAATAATAATAATTTACTTTCTTTTTTTACAGTTTTTACTATTCACTATGCGGAGGTAACTTCCTATGCTAGGGTGAAAGGTAATTATTTTACTATTGCTATTTAGATTAATCTCCCTTAAAAATAATATATTTACTATTTAAAATTCTGATTAATAAAGGAATACCGCTATATTGGTCGGTTGGTAATTTAATTTAATCTGGTTTAAACCTGACTAATCAAGGAATACCGCTATATTGGTCGGTTGGTAAATTTATTTTCTGTTGGTTTGAACCTGATTAATCAAGGAAACCGCTATATTGGTCGGTTGGTAAATTTATTTTGGTACCGCCTTTATGGCTGGATTATGGACAAATATTACCACCTATATGGCTGGTTGGACTTAATTTGACTTAATCAGGATACCGCCAGATTGGTCGGTTGGTAAAATATTATCACAAAGTTTATATATTATTTTATGGGAGATATCTAAATTAGTAGTAGTAAAAGTAAGTAATTCCTTTTGCCTTAGCATTTTATTTCATTTGTAATTTTCTTTCAGCATTTTACTTTTCGCAATTACTTTTCAGCATTTTCATTTTATGTCTTTTAAGTTTTTACAAGCCCTAGCTATGTGTCATAACTAAGTTAGTAATCTAGGGTTGTGATGAAATCTAATATCACCGGTTTATAAGGGTTAAATTATAATTTGGGTAATATAAAGATTTATTTATTGAGTCTTAATCTTAATGCTTTTTATTAACTGGCCACTAATAAAATTGATAAGGTAAACTTAAAATGAACTAGACATAGGGATTTTAGGTTTAAAACCTCAGACTCAATAACCCACGATCTTCCTTGAGGATAGATAATCCTTTAATAGATTTCCTTACAGGATAGGAATATACCTGTTGGGCGGGGGTAGCCATAATTGGAACTTAATATTAATGAATCCAGTTAATTTGATTACATAGACATATGGTTTAATTAAGTTAAATTGGATATTTGTAATTGACCATCGGAAGAGGCTTTTACATAATTTAGTGTTCCAGGTTAATAAATCAATATTTTACCCAATATAAGATAACAACTTCATCTTTAAATAATTGGAATAAATCACAACCCTAGATAGTTTTAATATTGAATTTTCTCAAAATATCTTTTAAACCAATTTTAGTTACTTGCTTTAAATTTAAAATCGTCGCCATTTCAAATCAATCAAACAACCTGTCAGATTTAGTAATCATTTGACCTCATAAAAATTAATAGATAAGATTTTAAGTCCTCGTGGGATCGATACTTTTTATACTACTTGAACGATACGTACGCTTGCGTTATACGTGTGTGTTTACGCCGGTCAGACACGGAGAAGCAGGAAAAATCCTTATGAATGTGGAAAGGAAGAGTCCTTCCTATAAATTATACGAGTGTGGGGGTGTCTTGCCAAGGTAGTCATTCCTCCACCTAAAAAGGTGTGAAGATAGGACCAAAACTATTGATTGCATTTTCATAGGATATGCACATAACAGTAATGCTTATCGATTTCTTGTGCATGAGTCTAATATACCAGATATTCACAAGAATACGATAATGGAGTCGAGAAATGCATCTTTTTTCGAATATGTTTTTCCTTGTAAAAACTTTCGAATTCAAATGTGTACAAACGGGCACATGAGACTATAATTGAAGATAGTCAGGACCGAGAACAAATAAATATTCCAGAGGATCAACAAGTTGTTGAACTTGAACCAAGACGTAGCAAAAGAGCTAGGACCGAAAAATCATTTGGTCCAGATTTTTTGACATTTTTGCTAGAAAATGATCCTCAAAGTTATAACGAAGCTGTAAGGTCAGTTGATGGTGCTTTGTGGAAAGATGCCATCAATAGTGAAATGAATCCATCTTACAAAATCACACATGGGAGTTAGTGGATCTTCCTTCAGGATGTAAACCGTTAGGGTCCAAGTGGATTTTCAAAAAGAAAATGAAGGCAGATGGATCAATTGACAAGTACAAAGCAAGACTTGTAATTAAAGGTTACAGACAACGTGAAGGTCTTGATTACTTTGATACTTATTCTCCTGTAACGAGAATAAATTCCATAAGGATGATACTAGCGATTGCAGCTTTGCGCAATCTTGAGGTACATCAGATGGATGTGAAAACAGCCTTTCTGAATGGAGATTTAGATGAAGAAATCTACATGGAACAACCTGAAGGCTTTATAGCTCCAGGACAAGGAAAGAAAGTCTGTAAGTTAGTTAAATCCTTGTATGGATTGAAACAAGCTCCGAAACAGTGGCATAAAAAGTTTGATGATACCATGTTGGCAAATGGTTTCAAAATCAATGAATGTGATAATGCATTTATGTCAGAGAGACAGAAGTTGGCTATGTCATTTTATGTCTCTACGTTGATGACATATTGATTGTCGGGAGTAATATTAAAATGGTGAAATCTACCAAGAATATGCTAAAATCTAAGTTTGAATGAAAGACATGGGTCTAGCAGATGTCATTCTAGGAATAAAGATCTCGAGAAGTTCAGATGGACTTATTCTTGATCAGTCGCACTATGTGGACAAGATTCTTGGTAATTCAACAATGATGATTCTGCTGTGGCTAGAACTCCTTTAGATGTGAGTCTACACCTATCAAAGAATAGGGGAGATGGTATATCTCAAGTAGAATACTCTAGAGTTATCGGGAGTTTGATGTACCTATCGAGTTGTACAAGGCCTGATATAGCCTGTACAGTAAACAAGCTCAGCAGATATACGAGTAATCCAGGGGTTGATCACTGGAAAGCAATAGTGAGAGTCTTAGGTACTTACGTTTTACTCCTAATTATGGGTTGCACTATCATAGATATCCAGCTGTAGTCGAAGGATACAGTGATGCTAATTGGATATCCGATATGAAAGACTCAAAGTCTACCAGTGGCTATGTGTTTACACTAGCAGGTGCAGCTATATCGTGGAAATCCTCCAAACAGACTGTGATAGCCAGATCTACAATGGAATCAGAATTCATTGCATTAGACAAGTGTGCTGAAGAAGCAGAATGGCTTCGAAATTTTCTAGAGGATATTCCAAGTTGGCCTAAGCCAGTGCCAGCAATTTGCATTCATTGCGATAGTCAATCTGCAATTGGAAGGGCACATAACAATATGTATAATGGTAAGTCTAGACATATTCGTCGTAGACACAATACCGTTAGACAGTTACTCTCTACTGGAGTTATTTCGATTGACTATGTAAAGTCAAAGGATAACATTGCGGATCCGCTAACCAAATGGTTAAATAGAGAGTTGGTTGTGAAATCATCGAGGGGAATGGGACTAAAGCCCATTAGATAAATGTTTATTACGAAGGAAAACCCAACCTTGTTGACTGGAGATCCCAAGATCTAGGTTCAATGGGACAACCTACTCGTAAAAGACATAATTAGTTCACTGTGGGGGGTTTATCCTCTAGTCCATTCCTATGGTGAAATGAAATAGTGATGCTCGTATGAATTGAGGTTAAGCAAAGGCTTTTAATGATTCTTATGCGTCGGGAATCCGAGCAGAGTATTACGAGATGCTCTTAAATAAGAAATCACCTATGTGAGAGAGAAGTGGGGCCGCTTCAAAGAGAATTGTATGGGGCTCAATTCTTAGAAACTCTTGCAGAACCAGGTTGATGTTCATGGCCAAAATGAACATAATAATGAGAACTTAGATGTGTTAGGTTAAATATCTGTGTGATATATATTCTCCATTTACATGAACGGCAGTACAGTTCAATGACATCGCGTCCACTGTCAGCCAGTAAATGAGATATATTTTCACAAGGGAAGGTTCAAAGGCTGAGGCCTACCTATCTTATGCAGGTGTTGAACCGTTGAACTCTTCTAGGTCAAAATAAAATGTTTTATAAAATAATTTTATTCGACGTTTTTCGCCAATTTCATTCATGTGGGGGATTGTTGGAAAAAATGCTTATGAGTAAGCATTTTGAGGCTCAATTTTAAGCATGGTCCACTTCGTGTTAGTGGTTGTTATTGAATGATTCGATACTCCTCCGTGAGTTCTTCGAAATGGTATATTCATATGCTTAAAATGGTGCTTGGGTGAATGAGAATTGTTGCTCAAAGTTCACCCATTGGTGTTGGAAAATAAAGAAAGTAAGCTTGTCCCATATGGGAAAGCTATAGAGTGAATATTATGCTTATATATGATTGCTCATATGTAGATGGGTAAGAGTTATAAGGATAGAGGCTCTCTCTACGTGCGCGGGGGGGGGGGGGGTGCAAATCAAATCCGAATCAAGCTTGGCTCGTGTGCACCCGCGTGTCCTGCGTACACGAATGCCGGACCAAATTGAGCGGGCCTGGCCCAGCCAATTTTTGGATGTCTCTTTATTTTTTCCAAGCCTTTTATGTTCCATAACAGTTGAATCAATGACAATTAATCAACTTTGTGGTTACAATTTGAGATTAATGACATTAATCAACTTGATGGTTACAACAAGTGTAAAGCCTCTCATTGATGAAACTTAATTGGCATGTTATTTTCTTTAATATAGTAGTGTTTTCGTTTTTTATAATTACACACATTACACACAAGAGAAAATTGTAATTACGAAAATCTTTTGAGAGAGAGTTCAAGCACTTCAGTTGTTCGTTGAAGTCGGATTTGGTGGTGCCCAATTTCGTCTATTTTTTCGTTGCATCCTGGGAAACAGACGTCTCGCGTTCTGCTGCACCGATCGGTAGGGGACGAATTTGTTTTAAGGAGATTGTTGCCACATCAACAAGCCTCGGAATTCTTCCTGTTGCTGATCCGTGCCTTATTCTCAACTCACTGCCTGCAATGTCTTCTATTTTATTTGTATTCTTGATTACTGTATCACTGTTGTTAATTGTACTTTTTGTGTTCAGTTTACTGTCTGTTCAAAGTCCGTTGTAAGAACACAGTAAACAAATAAGTTGTAATAGTCTTAAAACAAATTCGCTCTGTGGATATGGAAAACAGTCCAAACACAGTAGATGTTCTGACAGCCCCTGTGGTTGGGCAGAATGTTGTGGCAGCCCCTGTGGTTAGCCAAAGTGCAGTGGCAGCCTCTTCGGCTGGCCAACTTGCTTCAGCCTCTGGGCTTAATATGGCAGCTGCTGTGGCTGGCCAAAGTGTCACTGCCTCTATGGCTAGACAATCTGTTGGACATGTGAGCCATGTCAATCCTGCTGCGGAAAAACCTGAAAAATTCAGTGGACAGAATTTTAAACGGTGGCAACAGAAAATTTTTTCTACTTGACCACGTTGAACCTAGCAAGGTTTCTAAAGGAAGATGCTCCTGTACCCGCGGAGGGTGAGATTGATATCCAAGTGATCACTGCGATCGATGCTTGGAAACATTCTGAATTCCTATGTAGGAATTATGTGCTAAATGGGCTGAGTGATTCCTTGTACAGTGTGTACGCCGGAATGAAAACAGCAAAAGGCTTTGGGAATCTTTAGACCGAAAATATAAAACTGATGATGCCGGTACTAAGAAATTTGTCGTAGGCCGTTTCCTAGATTTTAAGATGGTTGATTCCAAAACTGTGTTAAGTCAAGTACAAGAATTGCAAATTATTCTAGCAGAAATACATGCTGAGGGGATGGTTTTAAGTGAAACCTTTCAAGTAGCCTCGATAATTGAAAAACTACCACCTGGTTGGAAAGATTTCAAGAATTACCTAAAGCATAAGCGAAAAGAAATGAGTATTGAAGACTTGGTTCTTAAGCTCAGAATTGAGGAAGATAATCGTGTATCTGACAAGAGAGGCATAACTCATGAGGCCAAAGCAAATGTTGTTGAACATGGCCAAAAGAACAAGAACCCTAAGAACAAGGGTCAAAGATGGGCCCTAAAGGAGGAGTTTCCAAGAAATCCAAATTTCAAGGAAAATGCTTCAACTGTGACAAAATGGGTCACAAATCTTCTGAGTGCAGATTGCCGAAGAAGAAAAGAATCAAGAGGCTAATGTGATGGAAAATGTGACTCAAGATGTTTCAGACATTAACCTTTCAGCTGTGGTTTCTGAGGTGAATCTTGTGGGTTCTAACCCAAGAGAGTGGTGGATTGACACTGGTGCCACTCGACATGTGTGCTCGGACAAGAGCATGTTTTCTTCATTTGAGTCTGTTGGTAATGGGGAAAAAATATACATGGGAATTCAGCAACATCTGAGATTGAAGGTCAAGGAAAGGTGATTCTGAAGATGACTTCAGAGAAAGTTGACTTTGAACAACGTTCTGTATGTACCAGAAATTCGGAAGAATCTTGTGTCTGGATCGCTTTTGAACAAGCATGGATTTCGGATGGTGTTCGAGTCTGATAAAGTAGTTTTGACTAAAAATGGGTTGTATGTGGGAAAAGGGTATGTAACTGATGGGCTTTTTAAGCTCAATGTAATGGTTGTTAAACCCAAAATATCAATAAAACTAGTTCTTCTGCTTATATTGTTGAGTACTCTAATTTATGGCATGGTAGATTAGGACATGTTAATTTTAATTCATTGCGGAATTAATTAACATGAATCACATTCCCAATTTAAAATTGATAACAAACATAAGTGTGATACTTGTGTTGAGGCAAAACTGACTAGATCATGTTTTCATAGTATTGAAAGAACTCTGAACCACTTGATGTAATACATACCGATGTATGTGATTTTAATTCAATACAATCAAGAGGTGGTAATAAATATTTTATTACCTTTATTGATGATTGCACGAGATTTTGCTATGTGTATTTGATGAAAAGTAAGGACGAAGCTATAGAGAAATTTATTCTCTATAAGAATGAAGTTGAGAACCAACTGAATAAAGAATTAAGGAGTTAAGAAGTGATCGTTGGTGGTGAGTATGTTTTTCCTTTTGAATCACTTTGTGAACAAATGGAATCATACATCAAAGCACAGCTCCTTATTCACCTCAATCCAATGGGATTGCAGAACGTAGAATCGTACCTTGAAAGAGATGATGAATGCTAATGTTAATCAGCTCTGGCTTACCTCAGAATATGTGGGGAGAAGCTGTTTTATCAGCTAATTACCTTTTAAATAAGGTACCACGGAAGAAGCAGGAAAAAATCCTTATGAAATGTGGAAAGGAGAGTACCTTCCTATAAATTCCTACGTGTGGGGGTGTCTTGCCATGTAGTCATTCCTCCACCTAAAAAGGTGAAGATAGGACCAAAAACTGTTGATTGCATTTTCATAGGATATGCACATAACAGTAATGCTTATCGATTTCTTGTGCATGAGTCTAATATACCAGATATTCACAAGAATACGATAATGGAGGTCGAGAATGCATCTTTTGTAGTCAGGACATATCTTTTCCAAGTTGTAACTTGAA
>SKCR01014675.1:0-10937 GCA_019454045.1 Zanthoxylum bungeanum
CGTAAGTATTAGCGATGCAAGTCTCAGGTTAAGACTATACACACCTACCTGATTTCGGCCTCCCATAGACACCTAGTCATAATACCAATGGGATTCCGAAGGGTCTATCCAGAGCGAAGCTGTTTCCCGTACCATCGGTGAAACACGACCTCCTATCGCACTTGCAGAAGTATCCAATACTTATATATATGAGAACTATGCCGTTGTGCCCTCACAACGCGCACAAGTGCAATACTAGCCTATTCCGCATTATCGATGTCCAGTCTCGATAATACTACGGCTAGGGATATTTAATGATAATCCTTCGTGGACTGATACTGTCTCATATCATCTCCAATCCAGGAACTAATCATAAGGACCTCTCTTCATTTATATATCTATGGTGATCTAATCACAAATGACGAGAGTGCAATTTCCTTTTTCATAGTTAATTTTGTTACAACAACACAATGTTATGTGCAAATAGTGACGCTATGGGTCATATTATCCAACAGAAGCCACGTTGGAGACACGTGTCAGAGAATGGTGAAGCCAAGTTGGGGACACGTGTCACGACGCAAAGGTTCCATGTGTCACGATGTGCTTGCAGAATTTATGACATGCTTGCAGAATTTACGATGTGCTTGCAGAATTTACGACATGTTTGCATAATTTACAACGTGCTTGCAGAATTTCTATTTTTCTTTTTCACATCTGATTTGTCCCGTCGAGCTTCTGAGCAGTATTTTTCCTGATAAAAACATAAATAACACAGTAAAATAACTCAAAGCATAACTTTAAAATATTATTTCACAAATGTGTCCATTTAAGGGGATTAGTGAAACTATAATTGTAAAATGATTAACTTATCGTCTAATAAATATGTACTTTTTAGTGTTTATCACACCCCCCAACGAGCTTATTACTAGTCCCTAGTAATTCAAGCGAAAGAAAAATTCTTATCTAAGTCAACAATTGTTTTTTTTTTTTTTTCTGAATGATCAAATAAATGACTTCTCCTGTATTTTTTTACCATTCTTCCATATACTTATAAAACAAGGTATTAATCAATATATTGTGCCTATAATATCTCAAGTATTTATTGAAAAGAGAGTAATTTTTTTGTCCTAAAATTATAATATAGTTTACACATTTTTTGGCAGTGAAAGTTTATTTATAAACATATCTTCAATCCATGTATCGAACTTTGAGCTAGTGACTCCCAAACCAGCTGGTTTTAGGGCACTAGGTGTTAAGACACCCCTACAAGATTAATTCCTCGGATCTCAGATAAATAGTGTCTAAAACATATCTTCAATCCATGTATCGAACTTTGGGCGAATGACTCCAAAACCAGTTGGTTTTATGACACTAGGTGTTAAGACACCCCTACGGGCTTAATTGTTCGGATCTCATATAAACAGTGTCTAAAATATATCATCAATCTTTATATTGAACTTTGGGCCAGTGACTCCCAAACTAGTTGGTTTTTGGGCACTAGGTGTTAAGACACCCCTACGGGCTTAATTGCTCGGATCTCAGATAAATAGTGTCTGATTTCCTTAAGCTTTCTTCTTAACCCTTGTAACGAACTTTGGGCCAATAATTCCCAGACCAGTTGGTCTTAAGGTACTGAGTGTTAAAACACCCATTCGGACTTAATTTCTCGGGTTAGAAAGGCTACGAAACGAACTTTATTCAAACTTCTCCTTTTTTTTTTCTTTTTCTATTTTTTTTCATTTTTTATTTTTTATTTTTTTTGCATAATAAAAAATTTCACTGCTGCTTTAGGTGTTACCTCCAATAAATTAGAGAACTGAAAATTACAAAATTTTCACTTACCACCCATGGTCATATGTTACCAATGTTATGGAGAATTAATAAATTTAAATGATTCAAAAAGAAAGGAACGATAAATAACTAGTTAAGAATTATATTGAGTTGCGTCTCAGGAGTGAAAAATCCTTACACAGCCACCTCTGAACAACAATTCCACTTGGTTTAGAAAACATCATTGTTGTTAGTTTGTGTGTATATATATGGATATATATTTTTACACACAAAATAACAACACAGTAAAAACTAACATCAATGAAATAGACATAAACATTAAAATTATTTATTTCCTAAATTATCCTCTCCCCCAACCAAAATGAGACATAGTCCCCAATGTTTGAAGAAAGAAAGAAAGAGTTTAGAAGATATCACCTGGTTATTGTGAAATTGACAGTCATAACTAAAGATTACAGATTAAGGTCCAGGTTTACTTTGCGCTTGTTACCAGGATCGTTACCAGAGCAGTTCAACTTGGAAAGAATAGGGTCGATTTTTGGTTCATAAGTTAAGAGTTGGTCAATTAAATCATCAGCTGTTCGTGCAGTTAGGAAGATATCTCTTACCGATTTTGAAATAAACCCATTCATTTTGGCATCTTCAAGAAATGCTAAAAGAAAATCTAAAAATCAATTAACATTAAATAGCCCAAAAGGTTTTTGGTGAATATTCAAGTTTTCCCACGACGCAACATTGAATATTTCTTCCAACGTCCGAGCCCACCTAGTAAAGCAATGAAAGCATCAGCATTATTGATCATTTCAGTGAGTCTTTCAGACATACCTGGGACAATACATTCTTCTCCATTTGATTTTCCGATGATGTTGCTTTCTTTTAAAGGTTTTGGGATGATCCCCAAAACTTGACTTCCACCTTCTTGTACAGCTTTTGAAATACACCCCATCAATCCAATATTGCCACCGCCAATACTAAGTGCATATTTCTGTTTGCCATAACTCTATTCAATTCTCTTGCTCCCTCAACAAATTCTAGTTTAGTTCCGGAGCTAGTTCCACAAAATACACAGATATTAGTGAATCGTCATTTTGAAGTTCTCTCCATTTGTGCTACCTCTCTTAGCTAGATGTATTGAGGAAAAGGAGATGACGAGCTGAATTTATAGATCCTGAAAAGGGTGAGTGAGAAATGCACTAATATCTGCAAAATGACAACAATCAGAAAAATAGACCGTGAACAAAAAAGTTATAACTGTCGGCAAAAAGTAAAGGAAAATAGTAATTTAAAGTAAATAAAATCAATGCATTAATATGTACTGGTAGTTGTGATTATGGCTCACATCTTCCTCAGGTTTTACGTCCAGTAACAGCTTGAACGTCCTCTATGGGTCGGGGATAGGCTTCCCATCCAATTTTCTTATAAATTTGCAAACAAGGTCTTTTAAAGTCAAATTCCCGAGACTGTATGGTTATCTTTCCTTATGAAATTGTGTGTGTAATCTGAGAATTTCACGATGAACATATCCACTAGGATGCATCTCAAGAGTCAATGATATATCATCAAAAGGCTCATTACTCAGTCCATCCCTAATGAATTGTATTTTATCCTCGCGATTATCAGACATCATTCCTAAATATTGACAACGAGTATTGCACGTACAGCGTGCACACTTATAACAAACACCAATTTGTTTAGCTTTTTTTTATAATAGGTGTTTCCCTAAACCAGGCATATAAGGAATAAAGGTGTCAGGCTTCAATTACCCAACGAATATCATTATGAATACCATGAATCATAAGAATTCTCATTCTTTCTGTGCGGGCTTTGTAAATTTTAATCAGAGCATTTCAGGGAAGTGCATGAAAATATTTATGGAGGGTTGCCAGAGTTCTTCCATGCCTTGGTTTGTAGGGTATCAATGTTTTTAGGAAATTGAAATAACTGACTTGAGTCACGAAGTAACGTTATCCGCTGCTTTACCGGGGTGTGAGATAAAATAAAAGAACAAGAACACTGCAAAACTATGAAAAATGGAAATTACAGAAATATTAAACAGAACATGAAAGAAACTACATCAATCGAGGTATATTGGGTCTGATAAGAAAAAAAGTTTCTTGAATTTTTGAGTATTTCAAAAAGGGTTTCAGACGCTGTCCATTTAGTTTAAATACATCACCGTCCATATGATTCTCAATGTTAATAGCCCCGTATGTGTAAACGTGTTACATAATAAATGGGCCACTCCATTTGGATTTTAACTTTCCAGGAAATAAATGAAGACAAGAATTATAAAGCTAAACTTTTTGACCAACTTCAAATATTTTTCGTGAAATTCGATTATCATGAAAGACTTTAGTTTTAGCTTTAAGAATTTTCATATTCTTATATGAATCATTCCTTAACTCTTCAAGTTCATTTAGTTTCAATTTACGTTCATGACCAGCATTTTGAAGGTTTGAATTAAATGTTTTAATAACCCAAATGCTTTATGCTCAACTTCTACAGGCAAATGACAAGTTTTTCCATAAACTAGACGATAGGGGGACATTCCCAAAGATGTTTTGAAAGCTGTTCGATATGCCCATAGTGCATCAGTTTGTCGGAGAGACCAATCTTTGCGATTTGGGTTAACAGTTTTTTCTAAAATTTGTTTAATTTCCCTATTCGCTAATTCAACTTGACCGTTTGTCTGAGAGTGATAAGAGGTGGAAACTTTGTGTGTGACTCCATACTTTTTCATTAGGGACTCAAATGGTCTATTACAAAAGTGTTTACCTCCATCACTTATGATGGGACCAGGAATTCCAAATCGACTCAACATATTTTCTTTTAAAAATTTGATCACAGTTGTGTGATCAATGTTCCGACAAGGAATTGCCTCGACCCATTTTGAAACATAATCGACTGCAACTAAAATATATAAAAATCCAAAGGATGGTGGAAATGAGCCCATGAAATCTATCCCCCAACAATCAAAGATTTTGATGACAATGATGGGATTTAAAGGCATCATGTTTCTTTTTGAAATAGATCTATACTTTTGACAATTTTCACAAGTTTTGCAGAAAGTGTATGTATCTTTAAAAATAGTGGGCCAATAAAATCCACAATGCAAGATTTTTACAGCGGTTTTCATAGATGAGAAATGACCTCCACATGCTTATGAATGACAGAATTGAATAACACCACTTATCTCACTGTCAGGTATGCATCGTCTGAAAATCTATCCGGGCAGCATTTAAACAGATAAGTGTTTGGTTTTCTTGGTCAAACCAAGATCAATTAAGCAATGAAATGTGTGAATACAACAAAGTAAAGTAGCGGAAATACTCACTTTGATCGGCTTTTGGATGCGATGAACACAAAAATAAATCTGCTCCAAGCTTTTCTCCTCATGTGTGATTCGGCCAAGCCCATTTGATTTTGATTTTGAAGCTCCAAGCTTTGTGAATGATTCCATGCTCATAGATGGGTTTCCCTATCACCTCTTGTATGACTCTTTTAGTGTGCTAGCACTTGAAAATTTGCAACAAATTGTTTCCTAACCTAGTGTGTCTCTCGGCCAAGCCAAGAGAAGAGAGAAAATTTGGCAAAAATCGTGAGTGAGGAGAAAGGAGATGAAGTGTGTTGTGTCTTTTGATTTCAAAAATCAAATACAATTATCAATTTTCCAAAAATTGGTACAAGGCATTAATGCCTCCAACAACTCCTATCAATCAAAAAATGACAAGATGTAAATCACCAAAAACGTGATAAGACTTCCATCACTTGAGTGACTATTGATGTGACGCGTGATGTGATTTGTGGGTCCCACTTGATTCAAAATCTGAGTGGGCCCGCAACACATCCCGGGATCGGGTTCGCTAATTCCGAATTAACGAATTTTCCGATGCGACGTAATTAAATCAAATTTAATTAAATAATTATGCCTAGCAAAATTACTATTCACATCGCTAGCGAATTAATTCTAAATTAACTCGTTCGCCCAATTAAAATCTAATTTTAATTCCGCGTCGAAAACTAATTTCGTTTAATATATCGAATATATTATTTATCTCGATTAATTCTGAATTAATTGGTCTCTCGCTATAAATAATATTTTATCCCAGATAAAATTTCTCCGCAATTAATCCTAGATTAATTTTCTCTATCTTCTAATTAATCCCAGATTAATTATGTGCGAGTCATACGTCATCGTGAATCTTCAGGAAGTGACCCATGAGATCCCTGGATATGTTGGCAGTAAATCTGGTCGCTGAACTATCAGAACACGTACGTACCTAGTACTACATTTTTACCGATTTACAAGACGTGGTTGGCTTCTAGCAAAGCACCGTGCGTACCCAATTCTCCAGAAATATTCTTAAAGGAATATATATAATATGTATCAGGCGTAGTATAATATTGCATATTGCGATCCAGTATCGGATGTCACATGCTAGGCCTGGGGCTGGAATTGGGTCTGCCCCGTAAGAAGCATATATCTGATCTCTGGTAACTTGTCTCTATAATCGAATAAACATGACCTAGTCATATTATCCCGATAGCTGTAACATACAAGAGTATCGGTTCCTTATCCTACGTGACCATCATCTCCATATGACTGGAGTGATACTTCCATCTTATCATCACACCCAATACACTACGACTCTCAATATACCCAAAAGAGGCGTACACAGAACCTGTTAAAGCCCTGGATGACCAAAACCAAAGTATATTGATTGTCGCAAGTATTAGCGATGCAAGTCCCAGGTTAAGATCAAATACACCTACCCTGATTCGGACTTCCATAGACACATAGTCATACTACCAATGGAATTCCGAGAGGTCTATCTAAAGTGAAGCTGTTTCCGTACCATCGGTAAACACAACCTCCTATTACACTTGCATAAGTATCCAATACTTAAATATATGAGAACTATGCCGTTATCCTCCCAAAACGCTCACAAGTGCAATACTAGTCTATTCCGCATTATCGATGTCCAATCTCGATAATACAACGACTAGGGATATTTTAATGAGTAAACCTTAGTGGATTAATATTGTCTCATATCTTATTATTATGGAACTAATCATATGGACTTTTATCATTTATATATCCCGGTAATCCAATTACAAATGATAAAAGAGAAATTTCCTTTGTCACATAGTTAATTTGTACAACAACACCATGTTATGTACAAATAGTGATGCTATGGGTCATAATTGTCCAACAATCTCCCACTTGGCCTATAGCCAATCACTCAAGTGTCCTACACTTGAACTATGTACGGGTCGCTCAAACTTCTACTGAGAAACAGCTTTCGTCAGTGGATTTCCAATAATATCATCTGATGTGATTTATTTATTCGATCATCACACATCGCCACGATGAGACCATTAATTATTTAGCCTGTGCTGTAGCCTAGCTCAGCCGCTAACAGAACTACACCTAATCTTATTAGGATTATTATAGATCCCAAGTGCTTCTATTTCTGCCTCACCTGCAGCAATATTCCACTTTTGTTGTTTATTTGGCAACAATATCTTGCTTGGAAGATTTCCAGCTCACTGTTCCTTTATTCAAACTATATAGTACCCTTATTACGACTTATAGTCATTTTTGTCAGTTAGGAAACTTGCAGCAGTGAACCCAGTCACTTCAAGTTCTCATTCTCCATAGCTTAAGAAATCATCCTTAGTTCATCTAAGATACTTAAGCATGTTCTTAACATCAATCCAGTGACCATCACTTGGATTGGCCTGATTGTGACTCCATATGATCAAAGCATATGAGACACCAGGTCGCGTACATATATTTCAATGTATGAGTTCTTGGAGAGTGCCAACAACTTATAGATCTATCCCAGTAGATCCTTATTGCTAGAATAAAGTTGTCTCTCCCAAGTATTCTACGAAGAATTTTCATGAAAGCCAAGATTTCACCGATTGTATTATGGGAATGTCATTTCCAAGAAATGATATGTCATTATTATATAGGACAATCATTGTCAGTGCGCTCCCACTAACCTCCTTATATACACAATAATCATTTTCGTTTTTAATTAAATCATATACCATTATGATTACATCAAAACGCTAGTTCCAAGAACGCAATGCTTGCTTCAATCCATAAATGGATCGAATTAACTTGCAAACCTTATTTTCTTATTTTGGTACGACACAACCGTCAGGATGTTGTAAACATCCTCCAAAAGGTTTCCGTTTAAGGAAAGTGATTTTGACGTTCAGCTGCCATATTTCATAAATGAAACATGCAACATTAGCAAGCATTATCCAAATGGATTTAATCATGGCAACGAATAAAAGGTTTCATCGTAATCGACACAATGTTGATAACGATACATTTTCTCCACAAGCCTAGCTCAGTACGTTGGTATTTTTCCATCCATGTATGTCTTCCTTGAAGACTTATACAGTACCAATAGGCACAATGCCTTCCGGTACATCAACCAGTGTCCAAACTTGGTTAGTATACATGGAATCCATTTCGGACATCATGGCACTTTTCCATAATAGGGAGTCGATACCTTGTATCACTTCCTCATACATAGTCGGTTCATGTTCCTCAATAAGATTGACATCTTCATGAGGTGAGATCAGAAACCCATACCTCCCAGGTTGTTTTCTGACTCTCTCCGACTTTCGCGATTCTTGTGTTTTTGAAGATTTTGGTACAGTTTCATCCCTGATGAACTGTTTGTGTTCCGTCAAGGAATCGGTGCCTGGAACAGTATTACTCCGAGATTCATCAAGTTTTACTTTCCTCTCACTTACCACTGCATATCGGTATTCCTTTTAGGAAAACCGCATGGAGAGCAACAATTAAATTGTTCTCTTGTGAGTTGTATAAGTATTATACTTTGGTTACCCTAGGATAACCTACAAATTAGGCACTTATCCGATTTGGGTTTTAGTTTGGTATCATCCAAACATATGCCTAGCATTCCCAAATCTTCAGGAATGAGAAAACCATGTTTCTTTCCTGTTCATATCTAATATGAAGTCTGTCTAACTGTTTTTCTTGGAACCTTATTCAAAATAAGTGTTACACTGTTAAATGCGTATCCCTATAAGGAAAATGGTAGCTCAGAGCGACTCTTAATTAACCTAATCATGTCTAACAATTAATTTTCTCTCCGTTTGGACAAACCGCTCAATTGAGGTGTTATGGGAGGAGTCCACTGTGAAAAAATACTATACTCTTTCAATTAATTGAGAAGCTTATTGCTTAATGTATTTCCATCACTGTCTAACTGTGATAGTTTTAATACTCTTGCCGATCTATTTTTATACTTCGTGTCGAAACTCTTTGAATTTATCAAAAGTTTCCAATTTATGTTTCAAAAGAAACACATAACCATAACGCAATGCTACATCCGTAAAGGTTACGAAGTGTTCATATCCACCTCTAGCCTAGCTAGACATGGGCCCACTTATGTCACTATGAACGAGGGCTAACAGATCAGTGACACTTACTCTTTTACCAAGTAAAAGGTATTTTAGGCACTTTGCCTAATAAACTAGATTCGTAGACATTATTTGAATTAGAATCAAATCTGTCCTAGTATCCATTCTTCGAAAGTGTGGATATACGAGTCTTTTTAATATGTCCCAGACAATAATGCCACAAATAAGTCTCATCTGATTAATTCAGTTTGAGCTATTTGTTTGTTATGTTATACGTTTGAGATTAATTTATATTAAAATATAAATACTGTTATTCACATCTAATGTGTTTATCTCAATATCATCTTTATAAAATAAAATACTTTAGTGTTCTAGAATATAAAGGTATACCCGCAACGGGTTAAACTTAAATATAGAGATAATGTCTCTAGTCAAACAAGGTATTTTAACAGTTTCTTAATTTAAGTACATACCCAAAAGGTAGTTCCTAATTTAGGTCTCTACGGTTTAAAACATCGACTCTCGTTCCATTTCCGACTCGTAGGTTGATCTCAACTGAAGTCAGTCTCCTGCAATCAGCAGATTCCGCACATCAGTACTATATATGTACAACACTTAGTATCAAAAATCCAATTTTGAAACTAATAGTGAACATGTTTATGACAAACATACTTGAAGTCGGAGCCTTGCCCGTCTTCTCTTCCTTCACGTCTACCTTGTCCATACGGCAGTCACGCTTCCAGTGACCCCGTTTGCCACAGTTTAGGCAGACATCTTAGGATATGTCCTTTGTCTTCCCAGAAGACTTTGATGATTTTGCCTTTGCCCATTTTAGAAGCTCTGGCATAATGAACCTACCCCAGCTTCGGGTAAAGACTATAAGATCAAATCTTTGGTGGTCTCGGCCACGTAGGTAATACCCAGCTAACCTAGCTGATCGATGTCAGCAATCATCTGCGACACCTAGTGTTCGACAGATGTACCTCTGACATTTGTGAGCGAAAGAGCTTCTTTTGCAATTTGTAATTTTAAGATCTAAGAATAGATCTATGAAGATCTTTAATTTCATCATCATGGTACAATGATCTAATCCTTAATTTTGACGACATAATTAAAGAGTTATTGCGGTAAGCATAACGGATTTAGCACTAAAGTTATCATCACATGAATCTTCCAAAGATCATGTTCTACTAATTGCTCAACTTCGGGCTTAGGCCCAAGAGGTTGTTCTATCAAATAGAATAACTTCTCAGTTCCTAGGACTATCCTGAGGTTTTATTCCCAATCTGAAAATTAAAGCCGTTTAAAGACATTTTCACATAGGATTATGTTTTTAACGATAATCTTTTAGTAATCCTGATTTCAATAGTCCAATTATCCAATCAACGATTTCGGGTACAATTAAATATAATATTACTATAGTCTACTATATAATCAACTATAACTTAATTGGTTAAATTCAAATATATTGATTACTATAAATCCAATTATATAATCAACTATTATTTGAAGTAGTTTGAATACAGTCCAACTGTTTAATTAAAACAACAATTAAATATTAGTCCAACTAATATATATTTAAGTAATGACGAAAAATGAAATGAGCACGTATTGGAAAGTTCTAAACGAAATTGCAAATTTAATACTGCCTCCCACTATTTTTCGGTGAGCCTCTAACCCTATGTTGAGTACTCGGAAACATAGTTTCCTAGTGGCTAGGATCCCTTTAAATAACACACAACCTTGACTTTGGCCAA
>SKCR01014677.1:0-10895 GCA_019454045.1 Zanthoxylum bungeanum
TTAACCTAATGCACTTTATACAAACAAACTCCATTGAAGAAACCTTGAAAGCTTGAGAGAAGAAAGACTTGTCAAAGAAAAAGCTTGGAATTTAGTAAGTTTTTCAAACTTACTATTAGAGAGGAATATGTTCCTTAGGTTCTAGGCTACAACATATGTTGTTCTTAGATAATTTCTTTCTTTATTTCTTTGTGTTTTGTTGATGGAAGTTTGATTGAAGTGTTGAGCATGTATGGTGAAGAAAGGATGTAACTATTGTAGTTATATGTATTCTTTTAAGGTTTATGAAACCATGTTGCTATCTAGAGTTGTTGACCCACTCTAAATGACCTAGATTTGATCTTGAGTTGTTTCATTGTGTTGAGACTTGAATTGGATGAAAGATTGATGATTGAAACATTTGATTTAATGTAATTAGCCTAATTTGTCCATTGTGTGGAAATTGAAAAATTAGGGTTTATGACTAACTCCAAATTTGTGGGTTTTCATATATGTTGTGTATTTATGTGTATATGATGCATATAAAGTTTCATGTTGATTGGATATCATTTGGATGTGTCTTGAAGCATGAAAGTGCAAAATGCACAATTGTGCACCAAATGGTGCTCTCGGCATTTGGAAAGATTTTGGGGATTTGTGGCTTTTGGTGTTTTGATGTTTTGAACATGCTAAATTCATCTTAGAATGATTTAGAATCATTCAAAATTGATTGGATCAATTTCGGACTAAAATGGACAAAATACCATATAAGGGTAATTTGGTAATTTCACTTGAATTTGATTCATTTGAAATTTTATTTCATAATTTGATTATTGGAATATTAAATAAATATGTTTATTTAATTTATCCGAGAAAAGTTTTGAAATCTGAAAATCGGATTTTCACCGCTTCCGCTGCGTTACCGGATTCACCCCCTAAATAACCCCTTCACCATTGACATGGAAGCTTCGTAATCAATGTCTATGGACAAGAAGTGGTCTTGACTTTGGCCAACAAACCACAACTTGGACACGACACCGATATGGAACAAAGTCTCGTGATTAAAACACATCTTTGACGGACAAGGGCTTGACTTTGGCCAAGAAACCCCTGCCAATCTCGGATCTTGAGTAAGAATTAGTCAATGGAAGGAAAATAAACGCTTGATATTTAATGAGGGTTTTTCGCGTGCAAATTGGTTACCAATTTATTATCTTTGTTAAGGTCTCATCATCATACACCCTTAAAAATGCATTCTAAACACATAATAAAGCGCATATGTAAAATAATAATGATATGCGGATGGATATTTTACATTGATCCTAGATCAAATCTCTCACTTTCTCTCTCCCGCTAGCACTAATATTTCTTCTACCCGTTACACTACACTTCTAAAGAAACCTCATTTACATTGAGGGGAATAGGTGAGAAGAGAATACAAAGAAATATGAGATAAGGCTGGACACGCAGGTCCAATTAATAAATCAAATTTATTACAACAATTTCTAAAATTGCCCCACCCGACTAATATCCATCCGATATACATTATTCAAACATCACAACCATGTATTCATACAAGCATGTTATCAATCAATCAATCAAATTAATTAATCTTGAATATTAGTGATCATCCAATGTTCAAACAAAGATTTGATTTTTGTTCGAGTCAAACTCGTTTTGCGAACACGTACTCAAAGTACAATTTCTACGAATTAAATTAAATTACATAATTAAATCCAATTTAATACGTATTTAATTCTAATTCATTATTTAATTCCAAATTAAATATTACACCTTTATTAACGAACCTTTACGACTTAAATTCCAAATTTAATCGGAACGGGTCTCAAAGCCCGACTAACATCTAATGTTTTATTTAATTAAAGTCCAATGGGCTTTTAATTAATTTCTATAGGCGTGGACTTTTGGTCAACTCGGATCAAACCGAACAACCAAAATCCAATCCAGGAGTTACCCCATAAGCCTTTAAATTAATTTTGGCCCATTAGGCCCAATTAAATAATTAAGGTCCATTAAGTCATAATGGACTTTATGGATACGATTTTAGGCCCAATTGGATCCAACCAAATTGGCCTAAACTCAACTTTGTACAACAAAGCCCAAAAGCCCAATTACAACCTATAAGGCCCAATTTCCAAAATAAGCCCAATTAATTAACTTATAAAATTCTAAATTCCATAATTAATTAACCTAAGTGTAATACACAATTAACCACCCAATTAATATTTCTAAAACATCAATTAGCATACTTAATCATGCACTTTAATGACAAATAGTGTCCAACACAATTTTAACAAAATCAAACCCATTACATGCTACTTTATTCTCGGCAATAAGGGGGTTTTTCAATCCGATTCGGTTTCAATCCAATTGAATCCACAATCATCATTTCCCAAATCAATTCAATTCATCCAATGAATTAAAATAAAAAAACACAATGAATTTCAAATTCAATTGAATTCGGCCAAGCCACTTTAATTTGGGAAAAATGTTCCAAATCAAAATTCAATCAAATTGAACTTCAAACAACATTACCCAATTGTTTTAAGTCATCCAATGATCAAACAAACAAAATCACCAAGAAATTTAGGGTTCTTTAATTTCGGCCAACATAAGCAATTTGGGGAAATTGTTCCAAACACAATTTCAACAAATTGATCCAATCAATCCTCATTGAACATACTTTAAGCATTCTAAATCATCCAATTTCATCAAACATGCTCAAAATCAAGTTTACCCAAATTGTCACTTTATGCCAACATAAAAAATTGGGGAAATTTGTTCCAAACATAATTTCTTCAAATTGATCCAATCAATCATTAATTAAACATACTTTAAGCATTCTAAATCATCCAATTTCATCAAACATGCTCAAAATCAAGTTTACCCAAATTTGTCACTTTATGCCAACATAAAAAATTGGGGAAATTTGTTCCAAACATAATTTCTTCAAATTGATCCAATCAATCATTAATTCAACAACATTTAAGCATACTTAATCAATCAATTTAATCAAATCATGCTTCAATTGATTTTACCCAATTTGTCATGCCCAAAATTTAGGGAAAATTGAATCCAATCCAATTTCATGAAATTGATCATACACAACTTCAATTCAACCTCATTCAAACATACTTCATCAAACAATTCAACCAAATCATGCCTAAATCGAGTTTACCCAATTTTAACCCTAACTTTTTCATGCTTGATAATAGCTCAAGATACCATTGTTGAGTTCTAATATATGTCCCAAGATCAAAAAATCAAGCAAGAAAACGCATGAATACACAACATAGGAGGTGCGGAATATACTCACAATGGTCGGTTTTGATGCGAAGAAGAACACAAGCCATTTTCGTCCTCCATTGAGTTCGGCAGTAGCTCTCCTTGACAGTGGGCTGCTCGGTTTTGGGCGTTTTGAACTCCACCATTTTCGGCCATGGATGACCTCCATGGAAGCTCCAAGCTTCAAGCTTTCCAAAGATGATCCCAGCTCATAAATTCGTTTCCCTATCACCATAATATAACCCAAGGTGTGCTAGCACTTCTCCTTCTTCTTCAAATTCGGTCTAACCAGAATTTTGGGAGAGATTTGGCTCAAAGCTGAGAGAAGGGAAGAGAAGAAAATGGCTCCAAGCCAAGAGAGGAAGAAGAAAAACGTTTTTGGCTCCCAAATGCCAAAACTGTATACTGTAATTGTTGAGAGAGAGAGAAAGTGTAAAAGCTTTTTATATTTTCCAAAAATTAATTAAAGCCATTTACCACTTTTTATTTCTATTAAACAATTCATTTTACTTTTCAAAAAAGCAAAAGTCAAAAAGGCAAAAGTGCTTTTTCAATCAACTATCACTATTCACATCAAGTCACTTTATTAAAGTGACAACATGTCATGTCACATCACTCAAAGTGACAAATGATTTGACAATTGATGTGACTAGCAATTTGACGCTTGACGTGACTTTCGTGCCGCACTCGAATTCGAAATACGAATGCGCTCGCAAACACGCTCGGGCTCGGGTTCGCTAATTCCAAATTAACGAATTTTTCCGTTGCGACGTAATTAAACGATTACGCCTAGCAAAATCACTATTCACGTCGCTAACGAATTAATTCTAAATTAATTCGTTCGCCCGAATTAAAATCTAATTTTAATTCCGTGTCGAAATCTAATTTCGCATAATATATCGAATATATTATTTTATCGATTAATTCCAAATTAATCATTCTCTCTCTTTAATTAATATTTTATCCCAGATAAAATATCTCCGCAATTAATCCCAGATTAATTTTCTCTCTCTTCTAATTAATCTTCTCTCTTTACTAATTAATCCCAGATTAATCATAGTGCGAGTCATACGTCATCGGTAAATCTTCAGGAAGCGACCCATGAGATCTCCGGATATGTTGGAAGTAAATACGATCGTCGGACTATCCGAACACGTAAGTACCTCGTACTACGTTTATACCGATTTACAAGACAAGGTTGGCTTCTAGCAAAGCGTCATTCCTACCCAATTCTCCAGAAATATTCTTACAGGAATATATAGATCTGTATCAAGCGTAGTATACCGTAGTATTGCGTATATCAGCCCAGTATCGGATAGTCACGTGCTAGGTCTGGGGCTGGATAAGTGTCTGCCCCGTCCGAAGCACATGTCGGATGTCTGGTAACTAGTCTCTATAATCGGATATACATGACCTTGTCATAATATCCCAATGGCCGGCCAGCACTTAAGAGCACTAATACCGTATCCTGCGTGACATCATCTCCACTATGACTAAAGTGATACTTCCATCTCGATATCACACCCAATACACTAGGACTCTCTGATAAACCCAGAAGCGGTCTACGCAGAACCGGTTAAAGCCCTGTACCACCAAGACCAAAGTCTACCGATTATCGCAAGTATTAGCGATGCAAGTCTCAGGTTAAGACTATACACACCTACCTTGATTTCGGCCTCCCATAGACACATAGTCATAATACCAATGGGATTTCGAGGGGTCTATCCAGAGCGAAGCTGTTTCCTGTACCATCGGTGAAACACAACCTCCTATCGCACTTGCATAAGTATCCAATACTTAAATATATGAGAACTATGCCGTTGTGCCCTCATAACGCGCACAAGTGCAATACTAGCCTATTCCGCATTATCGATGTCCTGTCTCGATAATACTCCGGCTATGGATATTTAATGATTAATCCTTCGTGGACTGATACTGTCTCATATCATCTCAATCCAGGAACTAATCATATGGACCTCTCTTCATTTATACATATATGGTGATCTAATCACAAATGATGAGAGTGCAATTTCCTTGTCACATAGTTAATTTGTACAACAACATCGTGATCTGTACAAATAGTGACGCTATGGTCATATTATCCAACAAAAAATGTTTTATTGAGGATTGATTGGATCAATTTCATGAAAAATTATTTGGAACAAAATTTGCCAAAATCTTAGCTTGGCCGAGAATGAGACTTGCCCTAAATGTCTTGGATTTGATTTTTTTTATTCATTGGATGAGTTGGAATCAATTGGGAATGTGGATTTAATTTTGAATTGGATTTAATTGGAATGAATTTGAATTGGACATAAAAATCCCCTCCATTGACGAGACTTAAGCATGTGTATATGGGTTTGATTTTTGTTAAATTATGTTGGACATTATTTAATGTTGAAGAGCATGATTAGTTGTGTAAATTGATGATTTGGAAATGTTGATTTATGTAATTAATTATGCAATACACTTTAGGATTATTTAGATTATGAAATTGGACTTTTATGATTTAATTAATTGGACTTTAAATTGGATTTGGGCTTGAAATGTTGTTATTGGGCTTATTGGGCTTGGTTGTACCAAGTTGGGTTTAGACTAAATTGGTTGGATCCAATTGGGCCCAAAACCGCTTCCATAATGCCCAAATGCGACCAATGGACTTTAATTATTTTAATTGGGCCTAATGGGCCTAAATTGATTTCTGGGCTTATGGGGTAACTCCTTGATTGGGCTTTGGTTATTGGGTTTGACCCAAGTTGACCAAAATTCCACGCCTTAAGAAATTAATTAAAAGCCCATTGGACTTTAATTAAATAAACGTTGGACGTTAATCGGGCTTTGAGACCCGTAACGATTAAATTTGGAATTTAAGTCGTAAAGGTTCGTTAATAAAGTGTAGTATTTAATTTGGAATTAAATAGCGAATTAGTATTAAATACAAATTGAATTGGATTTAATTATGTAGTTTAATTTAATTCAAGAATTTCTACTTTGAGTACTTATTCGCAAAACGAGTTTGACTCGAGCAAAATCAAATCGTTGTTTGAACATTGGATGGTCATTAATTATCAGATTAATTAATTTGATTAGATTGATTGATAACATGCTTGTGTGAAAACATGGTTGCGATGAATGAATAATGTATATCGGATGGATATTAGATGGGTGGGACAATTTTAGAAATTGTTGTAATAAATTTGAAATTTATTAATTGGACCTGCGCGTCCAGCCTTATTACCTCCTTATTCTTTGTATTCTCTTCTCACCTATTCCCCTCAATGTAAATGAGGTTTCTTTAGAAGTGTAGTATAATGGGTAGAAGTAAATACTTGTGCTAGCGGGAGAGAGGAAATGGAGAGATTTGATCTAGGATCATTGTGTAAAGTATCCATCCGCATATCATTATTATTTATTTATACGCGCTTTATTATGTGTTTAGAATGCATGTTTAAGGGTGTATGATGATGAGACCTTAACAAAGATAATAAATTGGTTGCCAATTTGCACGCGAAAAACCCTCACAAATATTAAGCGTTTTTCCTTCCATTGACTGATTCTTACTCAAGATCCAAGACTGGCATTGGTTTGTTGGCCAAAGTCAAGGCCTTTGTCCGTCGAGGATGTGTTTGAATCATGAGAGCTTTGTTCCATATCGGTGTCTTGTCCAAGTTGTGGTTTGTTGGCCAAAGTCAAGACCATTTCTTGTCCATCGACATTGATTACGAAGTTTTCCATGGTCAATGGGTCATGTTTGACTGGGATCACTAAGTTTGTTGTGCCAAAGCCAAGGCTTAGTTGATTCAGAGGAAAAAGCATAGGCAATATATTTGATATATTGGCATATATATTGTATATATGTTTCTGTAGAGTTTCAATCAAGTCCCAAAGATCACAAACATACATAAAAACGAGTTGAATACACAAAGGAGTAAGGCGGAATACATGCTCACATAGATGGGTTTGATGCTAGGAAGAACAAGTTGGTTTTTGCCTCCCTCCAAGCTCGGTTTTGGACTCCATTGAGCTGCTGTGTGATGCTCGGTTGGGGCTGTTTTGATGCCTTCTAAATTCGACCATTGATGACTCCATGGAAGCTCAAAGCTTCAAGCTCCAAAAATAAATCCAAGCTCACAAATTCGTTTCCCTATCACCATAATATAACCCAAGGTGTGTGCTAGCACTACTCTTCTTCCTTTGCTTCTCACAAATTCGGTGAAACCAGAAAATTTTAAGCAAAATCGGCTTGAAGCCGTGAAGGAGAGGGAGAAGAAAAGAGAGGGAAAAGAGGAAGACCGTATGTCTTGCATGTAAGAGAGAGAAAAGCTTTTACTTTTGTTTTATATATTTACCAAGTAAATAATAAATAAAACATATATTACTTTTTAATACAAAAGTCAAAAAGCAAGAAATAAATAATGTTATATTTCATTTCAAGCTTTTAAAAGCTTTTCATCAACTCAAATCAGCTATTCACATCAAATCCATCCACTTTAATAAAGTGACAACATGTCATGTCACATCACTCAAAGTGACAAGTGACTTGACGATTGATGCGACTACCGATTTGACGCTTGATGTGACTTGCGTGCCGCGCTCGAATTCGAAATGCGAATGCGCTCGCAATCACTCTCGGGCTCGGGTTCGCTAATTCAAAATTAACGAATTTTCCGTCGCGTCGTAATTAAATGATTACGCCTAGCGAAATCACTATTCACGTCACTAACGAATTAATTCTAAATTAATTCGTTCGCCCGAATTAAAATCTAATTTTAATTCCGTGTCGAAATCCAATTTCGATTAATATATCGAATATATTAATTTTATCGATTAATTCTAAATTAATCGTTCTCTCTCTTTAATTAATATTTTATCCCAGATAAAATATCTCCGCAATTAATCCCAGATTAATTTTCTCTCTCTTCTAATTAATCCCAGATAATTAAAGTGCGAGTTATACATCATCGGTGAATCTTCAGGAAGCGACCCATGAGATCTCCGGATATGTTGGCAGTAAATACGGTCGTCAGAGTATCCGACACGTAAGTACCTCGTACTACGTTTATACCGATTTACAAGACAAGGTTGGCTTCTAGCAAAGCGCCATGCCTACCCAATTCTCCAGAAATATTCTTACAGGAATATTTAGATCTGTATCAAGCGTAGTATACCGTAGTATTGTGTATATCGGCCTAGTATCGGATAGTCACGTGCTAGGCCTGGGGCTGGATTTGTGTCTGCCCCGTACGAAGCACATGTCGGATGTCTGGTAACTAGTCTCTATAATCGGATATATATGACCTTGTCATAATATCACGATGGCCGCGCATCACTTAAGAGCACTAATACTGTATCCTGCGTGACATCATCTCCAATATGACTGAAGTGATACTTTGTCTTGACATCACATCCAATACACTACGACTCTCTGATAAACCCGGAAGCGGTGTACGTAGAACCGGTTAAAGTCCTGTACCACCAAGACCAAAGTCTATCGATTATCTTAAGTATTAGCGATGTAAGTCTCAGGTTAAGACCATACACACCTACCTTGATTTCGGCCTCCCATAGACACATAGTCATAATACCAATGGGATTCCGAGGGGTCTATCCAGAGCGAAGCTGTTTCCCGTACCATCGGTGAAACACAACCTCCTATCGCACTTGCATAAGTATCCAATACTTAAATATATGAGAACTATGTCGTTGTGCCCTCACAACGCGCACAAGTGCAATACTAGCCTATTCCGCATTATCGATGTCCTGTCTCGATAATACTCCGGCTAGGGATATTTAATGATTAATCCTTCATGGACTGATACTGTCTCATATCATCTCAATCCAGGAACTAATCATATGGACCTCTCTTCATTTATACATATATGATGATCTAATCACAAATGATGAGAGTGCAATTTCCTTGTCACATAGTTATTTGTACAACAACACCGTGATCTGTACAAATAGTGACGCTATGGGTCATATATCCAACAATCTCCCACTTGGCACATAGCCAGTCACTCGAGTGTCTAACACCCGAACTATGTACAGTTCGCTCAAATTACTGAGGAAAGGTTTTCGTCAGCGGATTTGCTTAATTATCGTCTGACGCGATTTACACGATCATCACATCGCCACGATGTATGATCCGAACGAATCAGATGATATAGAAGTATATATCTGGATCGTCGATGAGACCTTTAATTCCTTAGCCTGTGCTGACGCCTAGCTCAGCTGCTAAAAGAACTATATCTAATTTAATTAGATTTATTATCGATCCAAATGGCTTCTATTGCTGCCTGCCTCAGCTGCAGCAATAATCCGCATTTGTTGTTAATTCGGCAACAGTTTCTTGCTCGGAATATTTCCAGCTCACTGTCCCAGTGTTCAAACAAACTTTATAGTACCGCAGTAATTTACCGGTTTGGAAACTTGCAGCAGTGATCCTAGTCACTTCAAGTTCTCCATCTCCATAGTTTAAGACAACATCTTTAGTTCTCTCAGATACTAACAGATGTTCTTAATCTTCAATCCAGTGACTATCACTTGGATTGACCGATTGTGACTCCATATGCTCGAAGCGTATGAGACACCAATACAAGTACATTTTAAATGTACAATTTCCGAGTGTTAACAACTCCAAATCTGTCCCTGTAGATCTTTATTCCTTGAATAAAGGTTGTTACTCCCCAGAATTCTACAGAGAATTTCTATGAAAGCCAAGCTTTCACCGATTGTTTATGGGAATTTAATTATCAGTGCTCTCCCACTAACCTCCTTATATACACAAGAATCATTTCGTTTTGAATTAAATCATACTCCATTATGATTACATCAAAACGATAATTCCTAGAACCTATGCTTGCTTCAATCCAAACATGGATCGAATAACCTGCAAACCTTGTTTGTCGGTTATACAAAATCGTCAGGATGTTGTAAGCATCCTCCAAAAGTTTCCTTTTCAGGAAAGCGATTTTGATCTGCAACTGACACATTTCATAAATGAAATATGCAGTTATCAACAAGCATCTTCAAAATGGATTTACCATGGCAACAGGTAAAAGGTTGAATCGTTATTAACACAATGTTGATAACAATACCTTTCCGTCAAAAGCCCAGCTTTGTACGTTGGTATGTTGCCTTCCATGTATGTCTTCCTTGAAGACGTTTAATGTACCAATAGACACAATGCCTTGTGGTACAACAACTAGTATCCAAAATAGTTGTTATACATGGAATCCATTTCGGACTCATGGCACTTTTCCATGATAGGGAGTCGATACTTGTATCACTTCCTCAAAACGTAATCGGTTGGTATACCTTCATAAGATTGACATCTTTATGAGGTTAGATCAGAAACCCATACCCTAGGTTGTTTTCTGACTCTATCCGATCCCACGAGTGTCTTGTGTATTTGAAGATTAATGGTATAGATTCATCATAGATGAACTATTTGTGTTCCATTAAGGACTTCGTGCCTTAACAGTATTACTCCGATTTTCATCGAGTATCACTATCCTCCCACTGACCACTTTCATATCGTTATTCCTCTCAGGAAAAACCGCATGGTGAGCAACAATCACATTGTTCTCATGTGAGATTTATAAGTACTA
>SKCR01014678.1:0-10853 GCA_019454045.1 Zanthoxylum bungeanum
GTGGGGTATTTTACTAGGAGTGGGCCCGTGAATCTCCGAGCCTATACACACTAAACTCGGGCTTCTTTAGGTGTGGGTTTGATGTAACAACTTGGGCCTGGATCTTATGTTGGGGTGTCTAGGGTGTGTTCAGTATTGGGTCTGAAGCAAAAGGTCGAAATTGCCCTTGGACCAAATTTGGCCCGTACAGTTTGTCCCATACTCTCTAAGTCAATGAGAGTCATTGGCTTGGAGAGTATTCGTTGGTCGTGTCTTCTGAACCAAACCAGGAAAGTCTTCATTACCCGAACCGGGCCACGATCGAGCATCTTCAGTATCGCCTGGACAATATGGCTACGGGCTTGAATCTGACTAGTCAGGAGTTATGAGGGATGTCCCCAGTTTGATCGAGTTTGGCGTCGTCCCCGATCATACTCCATCACAGGTTAAGCGGGGAGTGTATCCGTCGACTGGACCTGATGAAGGTCAGGAGTTCAAACTCGTTTGGTACCGAATAGGGACCAAACCAGGTTTATATGTCGTCTAGACCAGAAGAATTTCCATGAACTAAACTTGACTCCATCACGAGTCAATTGGGGAGTGTTCTCGTCGAATGGACCTGATGAAGTCCAGGAAGACATCCACTTGTTTGGTATCGAAGAGGGACCAAACCAGGTCTATATGTCGTCTGGACCAGAAGAAGGTCAATGAACTAAACTTGACTCAATCATGAGCCAATTGGGGAGTGTTCCCGTCAACAAGACCTGATGAAGGCCAGGAAATCATTCACTCGTTTGATACCGAATAGGGACCCAATCGAGTCTATATGTCGTCTGGACCAGAAGAAAGTCCATTTACTGAACTTGACTCAATCATGAGCCAATTGGAGAGTGTTCTCGTCAACTGGACCTGATGAAGGCCAGAAATGTTAGGGATATGACATATACCCAACTTGTAGACGAGCTATATGTACATGTATTTGTAATATTTTCATTAATTAATAAAATGACAATCTTTATTATATGTGTCTTACATAACTTATATGAATCATCAAATACTGTAATAAAGCCCTTGGAGTAATAAGATGATGGCTTCCACGTCTTATGAGAATCATTACTCTTAAACGTTCCTAGTCATAGTTTTGTGAATAATCTGGGCGTTCACAAAGCGGAGAAACTAACATGGTGATATGATTTGCCCTTAAGTGGGGTAGCCGATCTCATAGGCTACTATCGGAGATCCATCCGCTTGGTGTATCACATGGATGCATGAGTTGCTCGTGTCCATCGAACTGACCGCCGAAAGTTTTCACATTGAGTGTTTATCCCATGTGTCTGTGAGAACTTTCATATATCAATTGTATGACCAGTCCTTAGACTTGAGGTCTTTACAATCTTATGTGTGGATCAAATAACTTTGACATTCTCATTCCCCGGTTCAAAAGATCTGATCATAAGGGTATGATTGGGTCATTTTTTGAAACACATGAAGTTTGTAAAGATACAACAGAGAATCGCCACTCTCTCGGATAATATTTTCTTATAAGAGTAGTATTCCAGTTCGCGGGTTGATATGTGTGATAAGTGTTTGAGACTGTGGCCGCAGCGGAAGAATCTTGTGAGATTCTTGGGTTAGCACGATTCATAACACTATCAACATCATACCTTTGACTATATGGGTAGACACTTTCCTTGCCCTAGGTCAAACGGTGGGGATACAGTGAGGCGAAGGACCGTATCATATGTAAATCGCATACATAATGGGTATATATACCTTTCATTCTCATTTGGGGGTCTTGGCATGTTGCTAGATGTCAACATTGGTCATTGAAATCGAACGACCATCTGATTTGAGGATAATTTATGTTCGATTAAATTATCACGATTCATTTTATGTCCAACTTGGGGGAACCCAAAAGGTCACACACAACAAAGTCGAAATCAATGGTTAATAGTGCACAGTATAAATTTAACAGCATATATGATTGTTGTAGGAATTGTTCATAAATGGTTCAATATGTTTAATTACTGAACAAATCATTTATGAGGTCCATAGGGCTTAGGGATTGTGAATGACGATAGGGGCACTTTGGGAATTGGAATAAAAAAAATGTGAATAGTAACATGAATAGTAATTTTTTTTTATTTGTTATTTGTTTTGAATTCCAATTCGGCCCAAACTCTTATTAGGGTTTTATAATCTCATTAAACCACTAAATTCAGATCCAATGGCTAAGATTAAATTAGCATTTATCCCACATCGGATTCTTAATTAACTTGTTGTCTTTGGAGCACCTATATAAACCCAAAGAATTCTTCACAAATTTTTGCACCAAACCTTTCATATATTGGGGTTTATAAGTGAGCAACTCTAAAGTTTAAGAGTAAGCCACTGATTTTGAGTATCCTTAAGTCTAATTGACTAGAGGAACCTCGAGTTAAAAGTTTTGAGGTATTTCCTAGGCTAGCACCAAAGGCAAAATACCCGTGCACTCAAGGCGTAGTCTTGCCGTTGAGTTTTGGCTTTGGTATGTGCACCTTTGGAGGCCACACACTTGGGTGGATCTTTGGAACGTGGAAGAGCTTGCTGAGTTCGAGAAAAGCTTGTAGATTGGAGGGAGGACTGGAAGAGTCTTCGATTTAAGTAAGTCTTTTTCTTTCTTTATTTTAATTAAAGTTCTTATGATAGTTAGCATGTTTAGGTTTATGTTCTTTGCATGTTTTATGAGTTTTTATGCTTAGAATATATAGTAACATGCCTAGGCTTGTAGAATAATCAAAACAAATCGGTCTTGGGCAAATGGATAGCAGCATAATTATTTTTCTTGATTTTCCGCTGCGCACTCGCGGTCGCTTCCCAACAGTAGGATCACGCGCCGTTTTTATTTTGATTAGTTCTCTCTAATTTGAACTCGAAATTGGGTGTGTAAAAGCTCGTTGGAAAGCTAACACCCTGAACTTAATTTTAGGCACAAGTTTTGCATGATTTGGTTGAGATTTGAATTATGAAATTGCATTTAAATCCACGTATCTGTAAAAATGTGAATAGTAATTATTTGAATAAAATAAAATGAAATATCATAATTAAATATTAATCAAAGTTATTTAATAATGCCTAAAATAATTCCAACATATTAAAACTCATATGCTTGATGATTCTATGTATGATTATAATTGGCATGATTATTTTAGGGTGCAAGCATCTAGAGACTTTCTAAGAAATATAGAGTGTATTGCTTATCCCTTAGCTAAGTAATTATTTCATGATGAACTTAGAGATTTATTACCTTTAAGGCTAATAAATATAAATCATTTGTTTATAATAAAAGACATTATAAAAGATACAAGTGGGGTGGGACCAAGGCGTTAATAAAACTTTCCAAACTAAAGTTAATTTAACCAAAGATATTACTAGAGTTAGATAATGATTTGGTGTCTTCCTTCACTCATTACATTTTTATAGCCAAAAGGAAAAGCTGTGAAGACATCTAGATAATCATTTACTCAAAGATTACCTTAAAGCATATTTAAAGTGTTGGACTAATTTGGAGGATCTATTGTTTATTCCTGTCACCAAGGCAATAAGAGCCTAAGAAGTAAGGTTATTTAAGAGAGTTTGCTCCCCCCCCCCTCTGGAGAATTTTCAATGGACGAATCCATTTGACAGTTATTCACTTAAACTTGCTAAAATCCTCAATAATAATTTAAGTCTAAAATTTTCCTCCCATTGTAAAGTATAGACCCAAGGGGCTTAAACCGTATTGGCAGGACTAGGCTTTACCAGACTGACCAATACCAATTTGTCCCTAAATCGTACTATTGACAATGGTTTGACTTTTCTGAGTCATAAGACGCAGCGACCCTTAGGTGTGGTCTTATAACTTAGTGGCAAAGATTGGGTGTCCACAAGGACTAGCATAAGCTATGACATGTTTGATTGCCCAACCCAATGATCAATGAATTGTGATTTATATCATAAATTGGTTAGGAACCTACCTAATTATCGTATTTTATAACGACCGGCCCTAGTCAGAGTTATGAAATGATGATAATGGGATCATTGCCCACAATAAATCCATCATATTGAGTTTGATGCGATTTGCTTAAAATTTTAAAACAATTTAGTGGGAGCAACTTCATAATATTAAAAGCCCATGTTATTATGAAACATTAATGAAAACATATTCCTAATTTTAACATTCTCTCTCTAGCAGGTGGGGTAAAATATTTCACAAACATTCAAATGGCAAACAAGTATCACTTCGTTCCATCTTGATGAGCATAAGCTCAAAGGGGACAACTATAATGACTGGTTTAGAAACCTTAAAATTGTCTTACGACAAGAAAAGATTTTATATGTTCTTGAAAGACCATTCCCCCCTGAACCCGCAGAAGATTCTAACCAAGATACATTTGATACTTGGAAGAAACACGTTGATGATGATGAACAAGCAGTTTACATAATGCCTGGCTCTATGTCGGACGAACTTCAGAAGCTCACGAAGATATGGATGCTCAAACCATCATCTTTCACTTGAAGGGGTTGTATGCAACTTCCGTTCATACCGTGAGATTCCAAGTGTCATGTGTCTTATTCCAAACAAGGTATAAGGAATGATCTGTTAGTGGACATGTGCTTAAGATGATTGGCCACATTGAAAAATTGGTCAACCTCGGGTTCATCATGGATCATGAGATAGGTCACGATCTAATTCTTCAGTCCTTACCAAAATACTTCTCTAACTTTATTATGCAGTTTCATCTGTCTGATAAAGAAGCTACTTTAGCAGAATTGCACAATCTGATAAAGCAAGCAGAGAAGGACTTTAAACCGGAGCTTAAAACCTCCGTCATGCTTACGGGTACGGACCTGAAGCCACGAGGCCCAAAGAAAAAATAAGGGCAATGCCAAGGCTCCAGATCACCTAAAGCCCAATGGTAAGGTGGAGAAGAAAAAGAGAAAGGGGAAATGTTTCTTTTGTGGAAAGAAGTGTCATTGGAAGAAAGACTGCAGATCCTTGAAAGCCAAGGAAGCTAGGGAAACCCAAGAGGCGAAAAAGCCCAATGCTTCAGGTATGTTGTATATGATTGAAGTATATTCTCAAAACTCTGAACCTTCTACTTGGTGCTTGACACCGGTTGTGAGACTCACTTGTGTAACAATGTGCATGGCCTGAGAAACAGTAGGAGACTCTGTCATGGGGAGGTTGACTTACGCATGGGTAATGGAGCAAAACTGGCTGCATTGTGCGTGGGGACTGTACGGGCCAAATTTGGTCTAAGGGCAATTTTGACCTTTTACTTCGGGCCAATGCTAAACGCACCCCAAACGCCTCTAACGGTACCCCAAAATATCATCCAAGCCCAAGTTACCATCCCAATACCCGCGAACTTAAGGCAACCCGGGTCCAGTACGCATGAGTCCAGATATTCACAAAGCCCAGGCCCAATGAGTCTCAACACCTGTGAACAAAGGATCATCCAATGGCCAGTCCATTTAACGCCCAACCTCATAAACAAGAACCAGCCGTTCTAGCCTACAAACGGGCAGATGCACTAAATACCCCTCATGAAGTCGGTCGTAACTGACTCCTAACGGACAAGTAATCAAAGAACAGTAAATGCACATGCACCCTTAAGGCATGTATATAAACGAAGAAGGGCTAAGTGTTAGGAGGGGGAGGCTCTCATACTCTCCTGGCCTAAGAACATTCACTCCATAATTCTTATGATCATCAAACCTACAGCCCTCACGGCAACATACGATGATCAATGTAATATTTGCCCCTGTTCTTCATCAAAACTGTGTTTATAGCTCATCTCTCATACTGACTTGAGCGTCGGAGTGCCCCCGGCACCCACCACACCGGTGGGCAGAATTCCCGCTCACTCTACCTCTGTTTTGCAGGATCGATAGTGCCCCTCTCGACGAAATCTCAATTGTGGACCTCGGGCGAAAACCAGCGTCTACAATTTGGCGCCCACCGTGGGGCCCCTAGTGATTCCTAGCATGCAAAGATCTCTCCATCTATGATCCTTTCAAACACATATACTTATATGGCATCACGCAACGAGCATACTCTAGATCTTATGATTCCCAAATTAGCCATGCTCCAAAGATAATCACAAACATTGGAACCCATTTCTTCAACCTCTTAAAAGCCTGAGGCTACGGGTCACCCCAACAATCCTATCATCTGATCCGATCTCTTATGAGCATTCAACAAGCGAAAATCCACCATTAGTCGACCATCCACTAAAGAATAAATCATATCTCTCCAGCAGACCGATCACAATAAATCACTTCCTCTATGCAAAAGGAAATGCGAGAGTCCAAAAAAGCAATTCTCTCCAATCTACATGGATTCAGACTACCAATAAGGAAAACCAAGCCGATATAGCATTATACTACGTAGAAGGATCATTATCAACCTCTCACTATTGAAGATTTTCATATTCTTAGACGACTGGATGAATCTCAATCTCCTTCACATGATATAGCTGCGTCATCTTCAAACGACATCAGAGGATTGTCATCTCCTCCAGGAACGAGGTGCGTCCATTCAATGGAACTATTCTCCTACCATTCAACTCACAGGATGAACCGAAGTTCTTGGCATGAGAAGGATATCCCAGTCGACAGTACCCGAATAAAGATTTGGCGGGACATCCCGGTCAATATTACCAGGTACGCCTTGCATTTCTAAGAATCTTCTAATCGACATCAGTATGTGGTTTGGGGTTTGTAATAGATGTCCTAGTAGGTATTACAATTTATAGTATAAGACTTACTATGGGTGTCCTAGTCGACACTACAACTAGGTAATTGTTATGGAATGCTCAGTTGACATTTACAGTGTCTGGCATAGAGCTTGTTAGGGATTCCCCGCTCGATAAAAGTGAGTTGTTGAGGATGTCCCAATTAACATTACTATGTATAGCTTGTCACTTGCTAAAAATTCCACTCGACACAACACGTAATGAGCTTTGACATTTGTTTAAGACCATGTCCGACATGAGATGGAATAAGACTTAGCTTGACTGAGATGTACCATTAGATATAAGATAGCCCAATTACCTATATGACAAAGTGGATTACCAGCAGCTCCAAACAACTTGAAGAGATAGTCATATTCCTCAGACGATATTTGATAGATTGTCATCTCTTCCATACAACATAGTAAGACTGTCATCTCCTTCAGACTATACTGAAGGATTATCATCCCATCCAGAAGACATGAAAGGTCCAGACCTTCATTTAGGTCTTGTGGTATGGAGGAGTGAAGGTTTTCTTGGACCCTCATCAGGTCTAATCGGCTGTATACTCTCATATACCTTCATATAGTATGGTGGGGGAGGGCTTTTTTATACCTTCATTAGGTCCAGTCGACTGTTGACTCTCATGCTACATGCATATGGTGTGTCCTCGTCCATGTGGGTTGAAGAGCTGGTATTGATTGGCTTATATCCATGCTCCTCATCCACGTTGATTGGAATGCAATTCCTATGAGAGTAATATGTGTTCTTTTTAGAAGCTACGACACTTGGAACCATGCTACCCTTGCTTTGTGATTTCCCTGGACCGAAATGCCCTTCAATCTCAGCATGTTGTGCATTGACTCTGTTGTACTACGTGGGCCCTACTGCATATATTTCAAACATTTAACAGTCGACATATGATGCTTTGTTGGATTACCATTGCCTATTGATGTCTCTGTTCTACTACGTGGGTCATACACTTTCTTTGATTTATGTGCGCAATTCATCCCACTCGACAAAGCTTCATACGTAAGTTTGACAACTAAAGTCGTCTGGCAAATCAAGAAGGAGCATGAAGTGACAATTCACGTGAAAGGTAAGTTCATTAGCATAAAAAAAAATTAAAAAAAATGGGCACCGAATCAATTAATACACCAAAAGCCAGGAGAAACTCAGGCCCACCACAAGCAGCAAAGCACGCGTAAAGGACCAAAGCCCACAAACAAAGACAACAAACCACAGGGACAAAGAGTCCCACATCACTTGTTGCGATAAAGGCACCAGATCAAACACCCTCATCCCACAACGCCCCGAGCGAAGACCATCCCCTAGAAACTGATCTTAGAACCAACCAAGCCGAGAGTTCAATCCCCTCAACCAGCTAGCTCAGCCAAAAAACAAAACATCAGCAACTTCATTCCGGACCCCAAATGTCCCGAATTGTAACAGGAAATGTAGTATGATCATTCAAAAAAAAAAAACCAATCTATTACGAACAACCAAGCAAATTTCATTCACCTCATGTTCCTCAGAAATTGCATATTTGTCAAAAACTCTTCTATTTCTTTCATACCATATAAAGTACACAGAAGAAGCTAAGGCAATCTCGGATGCCATAGAAATTAAATCACCCTTTCTTTTCAGTTTTGTCACTGCCCAATGAAGAAAAGATGCCCAGTACAACCTAGGCCACCTAATTAAAGTTTTGCAGAAATGGAGCTCCATACCCTTTGAGTATATTCACATTCAAAAAATAGATGCCTGTGAGTCTCTGAACTAGAGGAGCAAAAAATAGATACGCAAAAGAGGCGACTGGGTTGGCCAAATTTAATCAGTCTCCCTGTCAGAACACCATAGATACCCAAATCAAAGTGATATCATTGAAATAACAAAACAATTTGTTATCGCTTGAGGTCGATTGAATGGGTGAGATTGCAATTGATGGCGGCTCTACTTCAAGTTTACAACTTGTTACTGCTATACTACTAGTATTGAACAAGAAACAACAAGATCTAGGCTTTCTGGTTATCATGCTTTTGAAAATTGCCTCTCAAACTGCCGTAGCAGTATCCTTACCAGACCCTTTCACCGTAACGAGTTCCTCTCCCACAACAGAACCTGAATCAATCACAGTCTCAGGAAGTGAAGATGACACGACAGATCGAGAAAAACACATTCAATGATCCAATTCCCAAGCCTACAGCTCCATCAACTGCACTACCCTGAAAACACAACAACTGCTCTAGGCACCAGAAGCTGTCAAAACAGTCCTACCAGGGGACACGACTCCTTACCTATTGGGCGTCCAGCCTCCCACAGTCATCCGTATCAACAGACCTCAAACCAAATCCCAATCAAGCAAATACAAAACAAAACACAAAATTGGAACAAAAGGCCCACATCGATGGTTGCAATGATGGGCTTCCAAACGCACCGTCGAGTCACTTCTCGCCTCCGACCTCGGTCTTTGGATAATCCACATGGATACCTCTCGAACCGAGGGGACCCCCGACACCGTGATAGCTCTGATCTCTAGCTTGCTGCGTCGGACGGAATAGCTCTCGCGCCACGCACTTTCGGCTTCTGGATAGCTCGGCATAGCGCAACCCTCTGTCGAGGGAAATGAGGTGGGGTGTAGAGGACTGGTTTTAGGGATTATTCGTAGATCTGTGTCGACCCGGTCATTGGCTACGAGAAGTTAAGATTTCAATATGAGCGTGCTTTATTTGGACGATCATGAGGTACGCAATTGAGCCTGCAAAGTGGAACACATACTTGAGGAGAAATCTATTTGTCGTGTCAAATATGGGTTGAAACACAAAACCCTTATGAATAGCTGGTTAAATAAAATTATACTTTGCCAGATATAGGCTATTCAGAAGCCATAATATATCACCACTTTTCCCCTAGCCCAGAGGAACTAGTTTCAAAACAGCACATGACACCAGCCCCTTCCATCCACTCACTTCATGGGCCATGGTCACGTTGGTAGGCCCAGCAAGCTAGACAGAAGCAATAAGTTGGCCCTTCAAATATGAAAATCTCGACATTATGACCACATTAAAATCACATAATCTGCTTTTCCCCCACTCATTCGACAAGACAGAATAGAGTTAGGCACTAAGTCTACTCGACACCATCCAATAGTAGTCAAGTGGAGCTCTTTCTTTATTCCAAATTATTTTAACTTCGAGGGCTTGTAGTATCATCCTGTGTGGTCTCACTCGACATGACGGGATGATAAAACATTTTGTTCATTCAATTCCCAAACAACAAGATGGATGGCCATCAATTCCATGGTGCATGGAAAAATTGTATTCTCTCACATACTGACTTGAGCGTGTAGAGTGAAGATTCGCATGGATGGTCATAAATTTCATTCGACCGTAGTATCATAAACACTCATCAAGGTAATGAGTGATGACCTTGATGGACCTTCATCATGACCATTTGAAAGCCCATTCGACAGCAGACCTTCAACAAGTCTGGCAGTATAATAAGGAAAGACTATTTCATAAGCCTTCGACAGGTCTAGTTATATATTGACGAAATATTCTTGGACCATTGTCAGGTCTGTAGAGTGAATACCTTCCTGGCCTCAGCAAGTCCAGTCAATCGGGGACATCCCCTATGGACTCATGTCGAGTCAAATTTAAACATGGACTTCCTACAGTCCATACGACACATGTCGTGAGAACTAACTCCTGACCTTCATCTGGTTCAGTCGACCGGGGACATCCCCTATGGACTCATGTCGAGTCAAATTTAGACATAGATCTCATACAGTCCATACGACATGTCGTGTGTGAAATAACTCTTGAACCTCCATCTGGTTCAGTCAACTGGGGGCATCTCCCATGGCTCATGTAGAGTCAACATATGACCTTCATCTGGTTTAGAAAATTTGAAGACTCCCCTGGTCCATGACCAGTAGTTTGGAGATGTCCTGACCTTCATCTGGTTCAGTCGACCGGGGACATCCCTCATGGACTCGTGTCGAGTCAAGTTATAGACATGGATTACACATGTCGTATGACTCTATACTTCCTGGCCTCAGCAAGTCCAGTTGACCGGGGACATCCCCATAGATTCATATCAAGTCAAGTTGTATATGGA
>SKCR01014679.1:0-10926 GCA_019454045.1 Zanthoxylum bungeanum
GAAGATATCCAGAGTTAAATGGAAGCCACTTCAAGAAGACGAGTTGAAAATATTTGCGTGTTTTGCGGTAGTAGTACTATTGGTACTAAACCACAATACATAAAAGCAGCACAGGAATTGGGTCGAGTCTTAGCAGCAAGGAATATGCACTTAATATATATGGCGGAGGAAATCTTGGACTTATGGGGATCGTTTCAAAGGCTGTACAGGAAGGAGGCAGTCATGTTTTGGGAATCATCCCAAAACCTTTGGCAGAGGCAAATCTTATTGGTTCATCAAACGGAGAGGAACTGATCGTGCCAGGTATGTCTGAACGACTGGTAGAAATGATTAACCGTTCTGATGCTTTTATTGCTTTGCCAGGTGGCTTGGGCACATTGGAGGAAAATTTTTATAGTACTATCTTGGGCGAACCTGAACATACACCAGAACCGCTTGGACTACTCAACGTTGATGGATTTTATGATTTTCTTGTGTGTTTCTTGATGATGCTCGGAGAAATGGGTTCGTGTCAAAACCTATGAAAGAACTCCTCTTTACTGCCAGAACTGCTCCGGATCTAATAGACCAACTTATAGCCTATGAACCGAAAGTTGACCCTATCATTTCAAAAATAAAATGGTCTGAGGACGATCGTGGTAAGAAGCGACGAATAAATCTGGATCTTAACCTTTAATTTTCCTGTAGAATTTCAGCTAACCAGATATTATTTTCTAAACTCTTCTTTCACTGTTTAAGACATTGGGGACAATATCTCATTTAGGTTTGGGGGTGAGGTATAGTTAATAGTACTTGTTTGTATTGTGTTTTTATTTTTAGTCCAAAATTTTTCGAAAAAATAAAAAAATTGAAAATTTTTCAAAAGTTACAAAATATTTTGCATTTTTGTGTTTTTATTTTAACTAAAAGGTGAAATTGGTAAGAAAGCCGAGTAAGCGAGTAGTAAGGAGTTTCCACTCTTGAGACGTATTTCAAACCATTTATTTCGAAACAAGTTAATTTTTGTTTATTTCATTTTGAATTATTTATTTGTGAATTCTCCATAATACTGACTAAAATGAATCTTCATATGCTCATTTGACAGGTATTATCAACATGCATAGTAACATACAGACATGAGCTGTAATTGAAAAGCTTGTAATATTCCGTGCTCTAGTTTAATTGGAGGAAACATCTATTAATAGTTATGGAATAAAAAAAAAAAATAAAAAAAAATAAAATAAAGTATCTAAGATCCGGGTTATTAAGTCTGTAAGGGTGTTTTAACACCTAGTGCCAAAACCAACTGGTTTGGGAGTCATTGGCCCAAAGCTCGTTACATGGATCAAAGATACTGCAAAAATATATATCTGAAGTCTGAGTAATTAAGTTCGTAGGGGTGTCTTAACACCTGGTGCCCTAAAGCCAACTGGTTTGGGAGTCACCGACCCAAAGCTCGCTACATAGACGGAAGGTATTGTATATAAATAAAAAGTCAAAATTCAGAAAAATCAAAGAAAAAATCAGAAAAATCAGAAAAATTATTCCATTGCTACAAAAAGGTGTGAAATCTGATAGAACTTTAGGACAAAAATATTACTCTCTTATCAACTGCACTTATGACTGTTGTGGGCAAAAATGAGTTGTTTAATATTATGTTGGCTGTGTATATGAAGAATGGTAAAAATAATCGGAGAATTTACTTATTTAGTAATTTAGAAAGAAACAAAACAACTAGAAACTTGTAGTAGAAGTTTCACCTGATTAGTTACTATCTTCTTTATTCTCTTTTCTCTTGTCTTTTTGCTTTTGTGTGCATTAGTTTTACTGCCTTTTTACTTTTGTAAAATGTTTGTGGGTATCATTGCTGTAAACCCTCACGAGACTACAACTCGTCCACTAGGGACACCTAGGGGTTTAAAGGCTTGTTGCATACGCTAAATGCAACCGTGATCCCTACGAAAGTGGCTTAGTTTAATTTTAATTTTATTTTGTTGTTTTGCTCGAGGACTAGCAAAATGTTAGGTTTGGGGGTGTGATGAGCGGAAAATATATCAATATTTACCACCCCTTTTACTTAATATTTTGTTTAGTTTCTCGGGTTTGATGAATGTTTTGATGTGTTTTAGTTTATTTTGCAGATAAAATAATATCGGGACTCAATGAAATCATTTAGGACGAAATGTGGATCAAATAAGGGCAATTATTGGACTTGATATATTAATTTTGGAGATTGGAAATTTGAAAGGGCGTTTTGACGAAGTGCAGTTTTGGAAATTCCAGTTTTGCACATCTGTCGTATGTTGGGCATAACTTTTTACTCCGATATCGGATTGAGCTGATTCAAGTGCCAGATTAAAGAAGACTCAAAGATCTACAACTTTGAAAGAGAAAATATTTTCGAATTCTGAAGATTTCATGACCGAAATTGATGAACCATCCAGAAGTGTGTGGAGTGTAATTATTAAAAGTCATTATCAATCATTTTCAAAGCAAAATATTAATTAATTAATATTAATAAAAATTATCAAATCAACACCAAACAAGATAAGAAATTATTGGAGCAATTATGGATTTGGTGGAGTAATTAGTGGAGAAATTAATAATGTAATTGGTGGAGAAATTGATTGATGATTTGATGGTGGCAAAATTTTGCCTATAAATACCAAGCCATTTCATTTGTAAAATTCATACTTTCTTCTTTGAAATCCTTAATGAAAAATAAAAAGATTGTATCTAGTTTGTTTATTTTTAGTTTTCAGTAATTAATTTTCACTTTCGCACTTTCTTTTCTTTACTTTTCAGTTTTACTTTCCGTAATTTACTTTTACGCATAACACTTTCCTTTCTTTACTTTTTCAGTTTTTATTTTTCAACCATGAGGAGGTAACTTCCTCTGCCGAGGTGAAAGGTAATTCTTTTACTGTTACTATCTTAGATTAATCTCCCTTAGACACAACATATTCACTATTCTAAAATTTGACTTAAAAAGGAATACCGCTATATTGGTCGGTGGGCTATTTAATTTAAACTGTTAAACCTGACTAAGCAAGGATACCGCCAGATTGGTCGGTTGGTAATTTAATTTTGGTTCCGTCTTTATGGCTGGTTATTTCTTTATCGCCTACATGGCAAGTTCATGGACAAATTTTACCGCCTTATGGCTGGTCGGACTTAACTTGACTTAATCAGGATACCGCCTATATGGTCGGTTGGTTTTTAATCTCACAAGTGATTATGTTATACTAAGGGAGATATCTAAGTTAGTAATTAGTAAAAGTAATTCCTTTTATCTTGGCAGTTTATTTTCATTTACTTTCCCGCTTTTACTTTCTCGCAGTTACTTTTTAGCATTTTTATTTTATGTCTTTTAAGTTTTCATTAGCCATAGCTATGTATTGTAACTAAGTTAGTATCTAGGGTTGTGATGAATTTCAATATAACCGGTTTATAAGGGGTTAGATTATAGGTTGGGTAATTTAAAGATTTATTTATTGAGTCTTAATCTTAATGCTTTTTATTAACTGGCCATTAATAAAATTGATTAGGTAAACTTAAAATGAACTAGACATAGGGATTTTAAGTTTAAGACCTTAGACTCAATAACCCACGATCTTCCTTGAGGATAGATAACCCTTTTAATAGATTTCCTTACAGGATAGGAATATACCTGTCGGGCGGGGTAGCCAGGGTAGCCATAATGGAATAATCTTAATGAATCTAGGTAATTTGGTTGACATAGACATATGGTTCAATTGATTATACTAGGTATTTGAAATTGACCATCGGAAGAGGCTTTTACATAAATTAGTGTTCCAGGTTAATAAATCAATATATTACCCAACTTTAAGATAACCACTTCATCTTCTAAATAATATTGGAATTAATCACAACCCTGGATAGTTTTTATAAATTTGGATTTTTCTCAACCTACTTTTAAGCAATTTATTTACTTGTTTTAAATTTAGAATCATCGTCATTTCAAATCATTCAATCAAACAACCTGTAAATACTGGTAATCAGTTGGCCCCATAAATTAATACAAAAAGGTTTTAAGTCCTCGTGGGATCGATATTTTTATACTACTTGAACGATACGTGCGCTTGCGTTATACGTGTGTGTTACGCCGGTCATCTTTGCATCAAGCTTGGATCTCTCGTCCTTTGGGATGTGTACATAGGCTTTGCACCCAAAGACATGCAAGTGTTCATATGACACTTCTTTACCTGTCCAAGCTTGGTTAGGAACATTACCTTTCAGTGCGACCGCCGGGAACATGTTCAAAACATGTACAGTTGTGTTTAGTGCCTCCCCCCAAAATGTCTTCGGCAGCTTGGCTTGTGACAGCAAGCTTATGACCCTTTCGCACAAGGTTCTGTTCATCCTCTCAGCTAGGCCATTCAGCTGAGGTGTCTTCGGAGGTGTCGTTTGATGTCGGATTCCTTGCATCTTGCAGTACTGATCAAACGGACCTCTGTATTCTCCACCGTTGTCTGTTCTGATGCATTTGAGTTTCTTGCCAGTTTCTCTCTCTACCAGGGCGTGAAACTCCTTGAACACTCCCAGCACTTGGTCTTTTCTTTTCAAGGTGTATGCCCAAATTTTCCTTGAATGATCGTCAATGAATGTCACAAAATACAGTGACCCACCAAGTTTTCGTGTCTGCATCGGACCACATACATCTGAATGTATGAGATCAAGTACCTCCGGTTTCCTCTGAGGCGGGGAGCTCTGGAAGGACACTCTGTTCTGCTTTCCAGCCATGCAGTGTTCACACTTCCGTAAGTGTGAGTTCTTCAATTCCGGAAGAACATTCCGCCTGCGTAGTATCTCCATCCCCGTTTGACTCATGTGACCGAGCTTTTTGTGCCATAGCTCGACTGCCTCATTACTGTTAACTGTATTTATGCTACTATTTGAAAGCTTAGCATGCATCAAATACAAAGTTGAATCTTTCTTACCTCGTGCCACCACCATTGATCCTTTAGTGAGCTTCCAGGTGCCGTCACTAAAGGTGCTGTAGAAACCTTCATCATCCAGCTTGCCTGTTGAGATCAGGTTTAACCGGATGTCTGGGATGTGCTTGACTCCCTTCAACACTAGTCTTGTTCCGTTGTCTGTTTCAAGGCAAATGTCTCCAATACCGACGACTTTGGACTGTCCCTCATTCCCCATCCTTACAGCACCGTAGTCCCCTGGTGTGTAAGATGAAAAGAAGTCTCTGCGAGATGTGGCGTGTATGGGTGCACCACTATCTATCACCCAACTGGTCTCGTGGCTGGCAAGATTCACAAAATCTTCTTCATATATAATGCAGAAGTCTTTGGAGGTCATCTTGGTGGTAGTAGCAACTCTTTCTTGGTTAGAGTCACCGTCTCTCCTGGACTGCTCGTTCTTCAGTTTGTAGCAATCCCGCTTCATATGGCCTTTCTTCTTGCAGTGATAGCACTCAATATCTCTAGTTCTTGACTTACCTCGGTTCTTGTCTGATCTCCCTGGGCCTCGGCTTTTACTTCTCCCCCTTCTGGTGTTCTTCTCTGTCACTAGAGCTTCTGAGGTTGAGGCTGATGCTGACTCCTGCATTCTCGTCCTCTTTTCTTCCTCGAAGATCCTGGTCTTTGCCATCTCTATAGTGACTTTCCCATCTGTGGCTGAATTTATCACCGTAGATCTGAACGTTTCCCAAGATTCTGGTAACGTATTAAGGAGTATTAAGACATTTACCTCATCTCCGAAGTCTATGCCCAATCTAGACAATTCCTTCATGGTTCCGAGGAAATCGTTGATATGGTCCGCCACAGCTGTACCTTCCTGGTATTTCAAACCCATCATCTTCTTGATATAGTACAGCTTGTTGTTTCCAGTTTTTGCTCGGAAAAGCTCCTCCAGCTTTCCCCATAAGACACGTGCATTTGTTTCTTCACTGACATGGTTCACGATACTGTCGTCGATCCACTGACGAATAGTACTGCATGTTTTCTGGTGAAGATTAGCCCACTTTCCATCGGTCATTCCTTCTGGTTTCTGCTCCAGAAATACTGATCCATCATAGTCCTTCACATACAGAAGGTCTTTCATCCTTCCTCTCCATGTGAAGTAGTTGGTACTGGTTAACAAAACCATTTTTCCGTTGCCCCCTTCCATCATAAAAATTCTAAGCAGAATTTCAGAAAACGGACTTCACCGTTGCGTCCGGAATGGTCAAAAATGGTGGAAATGACACTTCGTTTGTCAAAATCCGACACAGGGACCAATTTGCAAATTTCAGAAATTACAGGGGTCAAAATGCAATTTCCAAAAATACAGGGGCCAAAAATGCAATTACGGAAAAGTTCAGGGACTAAATTGAAAATTTCTGAAAGCATAGGGGCTAAATTGTAATTTTCAGAAAGTTCAGGGTCTTATCTGAAATTTACCAGACACCGCTGACGTGGCACGTGCTGACGTGTCGGATGACGTGCCAGCTGACTGGGCTGCTGACGTGGCGCTGACTGGGCGCTGACAGGGCGCTGACGTGTCGCCACGTGTATCGTCTTCTTCCATGGAACGCGCTTGCTGCGACTGAAGGCGGTGGGGCAGAGACTGTGAGGCGCGTGCGGCGCGTGACAGCTGCTGGGACCTCCGTTTGATCGCCGAAAAATACCACCGTGCTCGTCTCTCCGTGAAACGTCTGATGGTATGCTCAAAATCGATTTTCGACAACTTTTGTCGAAATCGACTTTCCGAACCGAAGCTCTGTTACTGAGTTTCGGGATCCCTCCGAGTAACCTTAGCTCTGATACCACTTGTTGTGATGAAATACACACAGTAGAGGAGATGTGAGAGAAAATTCTTCTTTATTATACACAAACAAAGAATTACAAAACTTACAAATCCAAGCTTTACAAAAAACTCTCAAACCTCTTTACTCTCTATTATTCTCACTTTTAACAATGGTTTATGGCTCAATTTATAGTGCCCAAACCGCGTGAACAGTGCCACGCGGTTTGGCACACGTTTACAACTCATACACACACACACAGCTTGCAAACAAGCTGTCCACAGCTTCTCTTCAAACTTTCGGTGGGTTTGGCTTTTACTGCATGAAGTCTTCATGCACTTTGAAGCTGCTTCAACAAAATCTTAGCTCAATCAAAGTTGATGTAGGAGAGAAAATAGCATGGGTTCAAGCTGATGCCACTCTTGGCCAACTTTATTACAAAATTGCTAAGAAAAGTAAGACTCTTGGCTTTCCGTCCGGAAGTTGCCCTACTGTAGGGGTTGGTGGACATTTTAGTGGGGGAGGGTATGGATATATGACACGTAAATTTGGTCTTGCTGCTGATCAAGTAGTGGATGCTCACTTGATTGATGTTAAAGGAAGGATTCTTGATAGAAAATCAATGGGAGAAGATCTATTTTGGGCAATTCGAGGAGGTGGAGGAGCTAGCTTCGGAGTCATTGTCGCTTGGAAAGTAAAACTAGTCACTGTTCCATCTACCGTGACTGTATTCAGAGTATCAAGAACCTTGGAACAAAATGCTACAAAAATCCTTCATAAATGGCAGTACATTGCAGATAAGCTTCCTGAAGATTTAATCATCACTGCTATCGTTATAGCACAAAATTCAAGTACTACAGAAAGAGAGAGAACGATCGTAGTTGCATTCACATCCTTGTTTCTTGGTGGGGTTGATATGCTTCTTCCAATGATTCAGGAAAGCTTCCCTGAGCTCGGTTTGACAAAAGAAGACTGCATAGAAATGAGCTGGATTAATTCTGTCATATACCTAGATGGATTCCAAGCAAGAGGATCCTACGAATTGGAAGAATTGCTTGATAGGAAATTTTCCAAATCCTTTACGAAAGAAAAATATGATTTTATAAGGGAGCCTACTCCTGTAAAGGGTTTAGAAGGGATGTTTGATTTGCTTAATGAAAAGGGAGGGCAGAACATTGTATTGGGATTTTATCCTTTTGGTGGGAAAATGAGTGAGATTTCAGAGTCAGCAATCCCATTCCCACATAGAGCTGGGAACATATATCACTTGGTGTATCGCGCCAGTTGGGGAAAAAAAGAAGAATCCCAAAGGATGATTAATTTGGCCGGAAAGTTGTTCACTTACATGACACCCTATGTTTCTAAAAATCCTAGAGCAGCATATCTTAATGGCAGAGACCTAGAAATTGGAAGAAATAACAAAGGTGACACTTACACAAGCATCAAACAGGCCAGCATTTGGGGCAAAAAATATTTCAAGAACAATTTCTACAGGTTGGTAGACGTGAAAACTCTGGTGGATCCTCATAATTTCTTTAGACATGAACAAAGCATCCCACCGCGTTCATTTTGGCATTAAAAAGAAAAATCACTTGACATTATGGAACGCCCTCTCTATGTGCTTCTCCAATCTACTCTGATAAGTCATGTGGCATAAAAATGTTGTTTGGATCAATAAGAATTGAAAATAATGTGGTGTTTTTATTGATATGTTATGTCATAACGGATTAATATCTCTCTCTCAATTTGTTTGCCCAAAATAATTTTAATATTTCCCTGTCTTTTTAGGTACTGTCCATGATAATTTGTAAGTTGTGACCCTATATTTATCAAGACCTGTCACGATCCCCTCCCTAAAACGGGCCAAACTCTAGAAAGGGGTTTGCGAACCACTTCAGCTTGAACATTTACATGTCATGCAAATGAACTAAATTTACAAGGAAAATAATGTTCCTTAAAATGTAATTCAATAAACTTCAAATAATGTTTACAGCAAAAGTATGTGTAAAGCATGAAATTGTCCTAAATCTCCTATCTCAAAAGTCAAAAGAAACGTCTGGACTAACCCGTCTGGCGGCTTTGGTAAACGAATCAAATCCTGGTACTCATACTGCTACTATTGCACTGGCGAACTACCTGATATGTTTGGGAAAATGGGGGGTGAGCTTAAAGAGCCAAGTAAGTAAAAACACTCATACTTTCAAAATGATCTCACCAACAAAATATGTATATATAATAATGAAAATTTGAAAACATCAATTGTTATATAAAGACTATCTCAGACAAAATATACTCACAACTAAACACCTCAATCAAACAAGATTTTCTAGCTGAATTCGGAAATAATTTTTACAATTTTTCTCTAAACACAAGGAGTGAATAATCTCACTATTTTAAAATAAGAGAATTACAACTCTCCCACAAACTCTTAAAAAGAAACAATATTTTTCTCTCTTATAATACATATGATTTACTTGAAAATGAATTGAAGAAAATAATGAATTGAAATATCTATTTATACACATGATATTTACTGTGTAAATAGTAAATTTTAATTTTTTATTATTTTGTTTGTTTGTGGGATCCACCTACATAATTGATATATTTTTATTTTTTTTTCTAAAGGCACTTTCGGTGTCTACTTCAGCAATTGTTGGGTTAACCAAATTTGTGATTTTAGAAATTTCAAAAAATTTTGTAATTTAAAAATTGATATCTTTAATTTTTTCACTTTAAAAAACTTAAACAGTTATTTTTCTAAAGCAAATCTTAAAGACAAATCGATCCCACAGCCGGCCTGGCTCTGTTGAATATATATACTTCTCAAGCTGAATATATATTGTCAAGCTGAAATTGACAAGTACTTTCAGTATTGTTAGTTCCATTTTTATTGGCATGTGTCCGTGACAAAACAAGTTCAATTGAGTTGTAATCTGTCGTGAAGATCTTTGTGCAATTGGACTGGTTTTTGGCTGTTGTGCATCAGACACGCGTTCGTGGTACGTTCGTTTCAGCGTTCGAACGTGTGGCGTTAGTGGCACGTTCTGCTTTGGGTTCGAACGGGAGCATTCCAGAGAGCAAACGTTCGAGGCACGTTCTTGTTGGGTTCGAACGGGAGCATTCCAGAGAGCTCACGTTCATTGTGCGTTCGATTGGCGTTCGAACGAGTCTTCACAGAAAGGGCGCGTTCGTGGAGCGTTCTAGTATGCGTTCGAATACAACTGCGATCTGAACGTTTTTTTGGTGCAAAACCCTAGCTTTTCAACCTACCTATAAATATAACACTTAGCCGTCATTCTCAGTAGTTGAAACATATTTCTCTTGAGCCAAAAACTCTCAAAGCTTTCAACTCTATTTGATTTCACCTTGAAGACTCTTTGAATCTCCTGTCTTCTTTGTTAATGGTGAAATCCATTCTTTGTTAAACCTTCAACACAACTTAACCCAAATTCCATAATCCTTTAGATTTCTTTAGGAGGAAGTTTGGTAGTCGGAGTTCCGGCGTCAATTGGTGATAAAATCTACTCAGAGACTTCAGAGGTTCTGAAGAAAACCGTGGGTCGCGGGTTTGAGGAGTTGCATTGAGTTCTTACAGTATTGAGGTACTTGAGTCGGTGGAGTTGCCACCATAGGTCTTTACCATCGCTGTAAGTTTTTCTCTACATAGTGGATTCGGGTGGTAGCCTATACCTGGAGTGGTTTTTTACTCGCAAGAGTTTTCCACTTCGTCACCAAAATCATTGTGTTGAATTTTGTGTGGTTTGATTTATTTTGCTGCTTTAATTCCTGTTATTATTTTAATATTTTGCAGCATAATTTTATGTGATTGTTATTATGGTTGCCTGTTAATTTATCCATAGTAGCAGTAACATGACTTGTCCTGCTTATTGTTTATAATTCCGCATAGGGTCAGAACCTTAGGCTAATCGTGAATTTTCAATTGGTATCAGAGATTGAACTCGATCCTTGACCCATTAGCTATGGAGCGTAGTCAACCCTTGAATTGTCCGCCATTTTTTAATGGCACTGAATATTTACATTGGAAGGTTCGCATGAAATCGTTCCTTAAGTCCTTAGATGAGAGGGTCTGAATGACTGTTGAACACGGGTGGAAACTTCCCGTTGTTGTTGTTGATGAGGTCTCTTCCCCAAAATACAAATTGACATGGACCAATGAAGATTTTGAT
>SKCR01014680.1:0-11109 GCA_019454045.1 Zanthoxylum bungeanum
CTTAAACCCACTGAACTTTATTCTAACTTTGAAAAGCTTCCTTAAAGTTTTAGGTTCTTTACAGAACTCCTATACAATTGATAAGGCATATGTTATAAGATCAGCATATCCATATAAGATCATCATATCCATATCTAGTTGATGGCCTTATTGCTCTTTTTTTTCTATCTCTAATAAGATGATAATCTTCTTCACTATCTGAGTCTATAATCTGGTGATCAGACACTCCACCAACTGTCTCAGATGGTATTTCACTTTGAGGTGGCTTGTGTTTGCTCTTAAACTCTACCTCATCACTATTTGTATCCTTTATCACTACAAGAATTATGGCTTTTAGGCATCCAATATTTAGCGTCGAAACATTATTCGACGCTAAAAGTGAGATTTAGCGTCGAAAATCATTTTCGACGCTATATGTCCTATTTTTAGCGACGGAATAAATTTCGACGCAGAATATTAATGTTTTTAGCGTCGAAAATATTTTTCGACGCTAAAAACGAACTTTAGCGTCGAATACTATTCGACGCTGAATAATTATATTATTGCAATAATTTTTGGCGCCAAATATTACACTTTTAGCGTCGAAAAACGGAGTCGACGCCAACAAATATACTTTTAGCGTCGAACATATATCGTCGCTAAGGTTTATGAAGTTTCCACCGACAAATCCTTGACTCTTTTCGCGTCTAAATTAAATTCGACGCTAAATTTTTATGTTTAGCGTCGAAAAACGGTTTCGACGCTAATAACGTACACAATTAGCGTCGAATTTGAATATTCGACCAAAAAATAATACTTTAGCGTCGAAAATATGTTCGACGCTAAAGAGTTATGAAGCTTCCACCGACAGATCCTTGATTCTTTCGCGTCTAAATTAATTCGACGCTAATTTTGATATTTAGCGTCGAAAAACGGTTTCGACGCTAAAACGGCAACAATTAGCGTCGAATGGTGTTTTCGACGCTAAAGATAGATTAAAATGCAGATGGTCACCAACCCTTCACCCCCTCTGTTTTTTCTCTCATTCTCTTCATTTTCATCCTCTGAAATCTGAGAATTTCTCCTCTACAGCCTCACATCTCTCCTAAAAATTTTCAATAAATTGTAATCAATTTCCGATAAGGTAATTCTTCTTTCATATTTCTTTATTATTTTCAATTTTATGATTATATATGTTGTTTATATGTTTGTTTGTTAGTGATTTATGATTCATATATGTAGAGTAAGTATATTAATTAATAAAATATAATTTTTTGTAAACTATTTAATTTATCAACAATTATATAATATATATATATATATATATATTATATATATATATGTGCTTAAATTAAGTATTACTGAATTAGTAATGTTGATTACTGTAAAATGATATCTAATAATTATATTATTATATTTAGGTATTCTGCTGAAATGGATAGAAATTGGATGAGCTCTCTGGATAGATTGAGTGTTGAATATCGTAATGGAGTGTCTGAGTTTATGGAAGTCGCAAAGCAACACATTGATGCAGAAGGTCGTGTTCGTTGTCCATGTGCAAATTGTTTGAATAGGAAAAGGAAGCGGTTAGATGAAGTTCATAATATTTATATATACATGCCAGAAATATCACCAACTTACCGTACGTGGATTTATCACGGTGAGCAGTATCATTCTCAGTCACGGTTTTTTGATGTCGGCGAAGGGAGCAGTAGTTACAATCACCTGCAAACGATGAGACGCCATCAACAATACGATGACAGGATATGCATGACAGGTCCACAACTTGGTCATAGTGTTAGTGGCGACATGCCAGTGTTAAGTGGAAATGATCAAAATTTATTTAGTGAACTACTTGATGAGGCAAAAAAAATTCCATTCGAGGTGCTGGAATGTCGATCTTGAATTTCGTTTGTGAAATTATTACACATTAAAGTGATCAACAGAATGACCAACAAAAGTATCGATATGATGTTAGAGTTACTGGCCCAAATGTTACCGGTTGGAAGCGAATTGCCTAAGTCGTACTACGAGGCAAAGAAAATGTTGCGTGATCTGGGCATGGGGTATGAATCCATTCATCCTTGTAAGTTTGATTGTGTATTATTTCGTGCCGAGTATGAATCACTTGAACATTGTCCGATATGTGGTGAAAGTCGGTACAAAGTCCGTGGTATGGGGAAGAAAGTGCCTCAAAAGATATTGCGATATTTCCCTTTAACGCCCAGGCTGCAGAGAGATGTTCATGTCACGACACACGCGACTGATATGATGTGGCATCATGAAAAGAGGATCGGTGCGGAGGGCATACTTAGACATCCTGCGGACGGAACCGAATGGAAGGAATTTGATGACATGTACCCCCGTTTCGCTGAGGACCCCCGTAATGTCAGGTTAGGTCTTGCCTCTGATGGTTTTAACCCATTTGGGAATATGTACAACTCTTATAGCATCTGGCCGTTATTGTCATTCCATATAACTTACCTCCATGGAAATGTAGGAAGGATCCGTTCATGTTTATGTCATTGCTATCCCTGGTCCACGTTCACCTGGTAAAGATATAATTATTTACTTGAGACCATTGATCGATGAGTTACAAACATTATGGAATGAATGTGGGGTGACCTATGATGCAGCTTCAGAGCAATATTTTCAGATGCATGCCGCATTATTATGGACCATTAATGATTTTCCAGCCTATGGTTCATTATCTGGATGGAGCACTAAGGGATACATGGTATGTCCAGTTTGTGCGGATCATACACCTTCGCAACGATTACGGAATAAAATCGGATACACGGGGCACATGAGATTTCTTGAGTCGAGTCATCCTTGGCGGAGGATAAATTATTTAACGGGCAACATGAACCTCAGAGTAAGCCCAGTCGATTGTCTGCATTTGAAATACTTTGCCAACATCACATCTCAAAGACAGCACACCAGGTAAACATCCTAATAATATAGATAAAAATCGAAAACGGTTACCTGAAGAGTTGAATTGGACAGGAAAAAGTATTTTCTTTGAGTTATAATATTGGGGACTCGGATCTGAGTTTGCGACATAATTTGGATGTAATGCATATAGAGAAAATATTTGTGAGTTTAGTGGGTACACTATTCAATATTCCAGGTAAGACAAAAGACACTGTAAATGCTAGATTGGACCTACAAGATCTTAGAATCGCAGTGAATTGCATTTACAAGACTCCTCTCGAGGTTTTATTAAGCCTCCTGCTAGTTATGTGCTCAATCAATCGGATAGAAAATCATTATGTGATTGGCTGAAAATGGTTAAATTCCTGATAATTATGCATCCAATATTGGGCGTTGGGTCAGAGATGATACAATAACGGGATTAAAGAGTCACGATTGTCATGTGCTGCTCGAGATTCTCCTTCTGTTGGCATTCGACCTTATCTCCCCCCGAATGTATGCGACGCCGTACTTGATCTATGTGGCTTCTTTAAACAATTGTGTCAGAGGACATTAAGCACATCTGTTATTGACGACCTTGAGCGAGGAATCGTGATAATCCTATGCAAGCTGGAGCGAATTTTGCCACCCGCTTTCTTTGATGTCATGGTACATCTGGCTGTGCATTTACCGGATGAAGCTAGAAGGGAGGTCCTGTCCATTACAGATGGATGTATCCCATTGAGAGGTACTATATATATATATATATATATATATATATATATATTAAGTTTTATATAAGAAAATTTGTAACCGTTTTTATGTGCATAGAATTTAGTGTTAATGCAAACTTGTTGTCATATCTGCAGAGCTTTGGGAGATTACAAACAATATGTCAAAAATAAGGCACGACCTGAATGTTCAATAGCTGAAGCTGTTATAATAAATGAAGCAATAACATTTTGTTCGATGTACATGCAGAATATTGAAACTCATTTCAATCGTCGGCCACGAAACTATGATGGAGATGCAAGTAATAGCCAAGAGATCACAGTGTTCCGTCAAAATTACAGACCATTTGGGGCAGTAGGTGTCAAATTACTAACCCGTCAGAAGTTCAACGTGCGCATTGGTTTATATTGAGTAATTGTGATGAAGTGCAACCGTATTTAACGTAAGTTTTTCTGGTGCATCATTACTGAATTTTTCCATACATTAACCGTGATAATTTATTGTAGGCAACATCTAACAATGCTACAAATTGCTGGTGACCATAATGTTGATGAAACCCACAAAAAGAATTTCCTAAATGGTTTGAGACAACTGTAAGTTATAATATTTTATATTTATTTTGATCCTAACATTAGACATTTCAGTTTGTTATATTAACACATATATTTCATTGTCAGATTATTAATCAAGTGGAAAATGGTCAATTGGACTCGCAATCCTCGTTGGTTTCTTTGGCTTATGGGCCTCAAATGCAGGCGTATGAGTACAGTAGATGTATTGTCAACGGAGTTAGATTTCATACCGAACAGCGAGATGTTAATCATGTGACTCAAAATTCTGGAATTGTAGTCCAAAGAGAACACGGATCAGATGTAATTGACTTCTACGGCGTATTGCAATCGGTCATTGAGTTCATATATCGACCCAGACGACATACTGTGCTATTCCAATGTAAGTGGTTTGACACTAATGCCAGAAAGAGGAGAATTCAAGTTAGTAATCATCTCACGTCAATTAATGTTCAACGTTGTTGGTACAAGAATGATCCATACATTTTTTGTACGCAAGCACGTTCAGTGATATATATACCTGATCCTAAGTTAGGAACTGGATGGATGGTGGTAGAAAAGTTACAACATAGGGCCATTTGGGACACGCAGGAGAAAGATAGAGTTGACATATCAGATGAAACACAAGAAGTCTCGGGCAATTTGAAGTTCCTGAACAGATATTTGTTGACCAACTGTCAACGTTCCTGAAAATACACATTAACTCGAGCTAGTACAGACGTTGAGCTAATTCCTCATTCTGAAGTGAGCGTTGAAGTAGCAAGTGAAGAACAATTTGACACTGAAGATGACTTCGATTCCAGTCACGAATCCTCAAATACCGACGATAATAGTGATTAATTATGAAGTTACAGTATTTTGTAATGGATGAATAATTTATATGGATTAATGTATGGTTGTTGATTTTAATTACGCTTTAGATATGATTGAAATATTAACGTAATGATTAATATATAACTATGAATATTTGTTTTCAATTATTATTTTTAATGATACACATTTAGCGTCGAAATATAATTTCGACGCTAAATTTAAGACATATAGCGTCGAATAATTTCGACGCCAAATGTAAGACATTTGGCGTCGAAATTATTCGACGCTATATGTCTTAAATTTCCCGGAAAATAACCTAAATTTTTAATAACCGCCAATTTTGATGATGAATGATGCTTGTTGATGATGATGCTTGTTGATGATGCTTGTTGATGATGATTGTTGTTGATGATTGTTGATGATTATTGTTGATGCTTGATGATGATTTTGTCGAAATTAGAGGGACGAATATGATAATGAATGAAGGATGATGATCGACGAATTAAAGGGACGGAGACTGGCAGAATTCTGGGCAGAACAGGCAGCCCCCGATTGTTTTCCGTTTAACTTCGTCGTCCATTTAGTACAGTATGTGTTTTGGAATTCGAAACTTCGTATAGTATAGTATGTGTTTTGGAATGTTTGTATGTGTTTTGGAATTCGAAAGTTCATATAATATATATAGTAGTGTGTTTTGGAATGCTTGTATGTGTTTTGGAATTCGAAAGTTCATATATTATAGTATGTGTTTTGGAATGTTTGTATGTGTTTTGGAATTCGAAACTTACGAAAGTGAGCATTCGATGTGATAAGCGCTTTTGTTAAGTTGTATTGACTTGTATGGATATGTATGTATATGTATAAGAACTTTGGAATTTGATGACGCTAATGCGACGGGTTTTGCAGATGGCACCGGGCAATCGCAAACGGGCTACCGCGACTCCATCTACATCAGCAAGGGCAACTGGCCCTGGTGATTTCTCTGCTAGCACAGGTGAGTCCAGTACAGTGAAGGGTCGAGGACGCACCCGTGGCCTGGGGTTGGCTAAGTACGTTAAGGCTCACGGCCGTATTCGGATAGAGATATCAGATGATGGACACACTCAAGTCGGACAACATAATTCAGCGTTTAATACAGCCATAGGAGCTACAGCTCGATATGAAGCTCCCCAAAACTACGTATCTTGGAGAAAGATACCGTGGGAGACAAAAATGAACTAGCTATTCCCTTCGCTACTTGTAAGTTTTCGATATTGTTTGTTATTTAACATTTTTATTTGATACTTATTTTTACTCGAATTTTCATGTAGGAATGGTTCGACTTCGATCTGACCCAAGTGAATGTCCAACAATATATTGACTACCACATGGGGAAAAGTTATAAAGATTATAGAACAAAAGTCCTGAAACCAATATTCGACGAACATGGACCTTCAAATGCTCCACAACACAAGCCTGATTTTATAGAGGAACAAGATTGGACATTCTTATGTGAGCTTTGGTCTAGCAAAAAACACGAGGTAAATTTTGAAATAAACGGAAATTTATAATTGTCTTTGTTTTCGGTACTTACAGTGTTGGTGAATACAGGATAAATGTCACGCAAATGCGGAAAATCGAAGTCACTTGCGTTTTAACCACCGTGGAGGTTCGAAGCCATTTATCCAACATCGTGTCGAACATTCTGAGGTAAATATATCCTAACATAAAATTTAACAGTTAATTGTTTTTACTATCTGGAATAATATTGAATTTATTTTCTGTTTATAACAGAGTAGCACAGGTGAGGTGCAATCATTTCCAGATTTTTTCCGTGTGACGCATTACAATGACAAGAATAAATGGATAAATGAAGATGCCCAACGCTGCTATGTAAGTTTCAGTTTTTAAAATAAAATAATTAATATTATATATGTTAATTTTTTTTCTCAAATTCTAATATTAACTTATTTTTTGAAACAGAACGAAATGATGGAACTCCAACATCAAACTCAGGAGACAGGGTCCGATCCCATACCAGATGAGCAGCTGTCGCAATTGGTTTTCAAGAATCAGACAGCTTACAACGTTGGTCTTGGCACTCGTAAGAAGCCAACGTCATCTGCACGCAATAGTGGTAATTCGGACAATGTCTCTCTTCGAGACGAGTTAGTCACCACCAAGACGACCTAGCCAGCACCCGAGACGAGCTGCACCAGACTAAGGAGAAGCTACAACAGGTCACGGTGGACCACGAGAAGAAGATGGTGGACCACGAGAAGAAGATGGTGGACCACGAGAAGAAGATGGAGCAGTTGGAACAGCAACTGCTGGCTTTCCGTCAGATGTTCGAGGCCTCAATGAGTCATGGTGCATCGGGCTCGAGCGTCCCCCCATCACAGTAGCAATTAATTTTATATTTGGTTTTGTATAAACATTTTGAACAAATAGATTTAATATAATATTTCTTTTTTCTAAAACAAATTTCAATATAATATTTAGTCGTCATTTTATTATTAATTACATTTTTGTTCAACTAAATTAAATATTTTACCCCAAAAATAAGTAAATTGCTAATTTTAAAAAATAAATTTTTTATACTATTAGCGTCGAATATTTCGACGCTAATAGTATAAAAAATGGCCGCTGTAAGCGTACATATAATACTTTTTTAATATCATTTAGCGTCGAAATGTTCGACGTAAAATTCAACATTTTAGCGTCGAAATGTTCGACGCTAATATAAAACAATGGTCGTTGTAAGCTTGCTAATAATACTTTTTTAATATACTTTAGCGTCGACTATTTGCGACGCTAAAAGGTTGAATGTTTGCGTCGAATTATGTCGTCGCTAAATATAGAATATAGCGACGAATAATTTACTTTAGCGTCGATAATAATTGGACGCAGAATACTATTTTTTAGCGTCGCATGTTATTATTTCGACGCTAAAAGTGATTTTCGTCGATATTTTATCGTCCGTTGTTTGCGTCTAATTTATTCGACGCTAAATATGGTTTGCGTCGAATATGTACATTTTAGCGTCGAAACAGTTCGACGCTAAAAGGTATAATTCTTGTAGTGTATCATGACAGTTTCCTTTGACCAATCTACAGATTTATTTGGCTTCTTCAATATTGATGCCTCATTGAATGCCACATCCCTTCTAATTATACACTTTGGAGACTTAATATCGGTTAACCAAATCTTATAGCCTTTGACGCCTTCTGGATACCTCAGAAAGATCCTTTTCAAGGCTATAGTATCTAACTTCCCTTGCTTGACATGTACATAAGCAGGACATCCAAACACCCTTAGGTTAGTGTAATCAGCAGAAGATCCTAACCATATTTCTTGTGGAGTCTTTGCTTAAATAGCAGCAGATGGACTTCTGTTAATGATGTAACAAGCAGTAGACAAAGTTTATGCCTAGAACTTCTTAGAGAGACCTGAATGATGCAACATGCATCTCACTTTCTCCAAGAGTGTTCTATTCATCCTTTCAGCAAGGTCATTCTATTGAACACTAAACTATTATCAGTTCTTATCTTTTTGACTCTTTTCTCAGTTCGGTTTGCAACAAGAACCTTCTGATCTCATAAAGCTCCAAAAGTTTGATCCTTGTTCTTCAACACAAACACCCAAAGCTTTCTAGAATAACCATCAATGATAGAAATGAATTACTTAAATCTACTCAATGATGGAGTTTGTGATGGACCCCATTAATCAGAGTGTATATAATCTAATGTTCCATTTGTTATGTGTTGTGCTGTACCAATTTTAACCCTTGTTGATTTGCCTAAGACACAGTCTTCATAAAATTCTAAGGCTTCGATCCTTTCCCATTTTATTAACCCTTGTTTGCAGAGCTTCCTCAGGCTTATTTCACTTATGTGGGCCAATCTTAGATATCATAGGCTTGTCTTCTCAAGACTTGAATTTCTGATATGCTTACATCACCAATGACAGTTTCACTTTGTAAGATATACAAATCATTCTGCCTATCTCCTTTCATTATTACCATTGATCCTTTTATCACTTTCATAACTCATTCTTTAGCTACTATGGTAAAGCCTGACTCATCTAACATTCCCAAATAAACTAAATTTCTTTTTGTGGATTTATTTCCTAAATTAGGAATTCGACCATAGCTATATATAGGGAATCAATTTAGTATTAATACCAAATATCAGGTATATTAATTCTTTCTAGAAATAGGAGATCCTAATTTTATTTTTCTAGAATTAGCTGATTGTGTATTTATAGAAGTAGATTTCTCTTTTCCTTTTAGGCTGTATAAATATTCTCAATTGTAATAATAAGATATACACAAAATATTCAAAAATTTCACATGGTATCAGAGCTAGGTTCCTCCTAAGTCTTCCATATTTTTTCTTCGTGTGTCCACCCTAGTTTGCCATGGCTGCCGAAAAAGACAGCTTCATTTCAGAGGTAACCTCCAAGATTCCTCATCAAATCAGTCCTTTTCTGCTCCAGCTATCTCTCACATAGTGAAGCTGTCTCCCTGGTTACCAGCCATAAATTAAATGGACACAGCTATCTCCAATGGTCCCAATCTGTGGTGATGTATATTGGTGGAAAAGGCAAGGAGGAATATCTCACTGGTGAAATTTCTACTCCAAAACAAGATGATCATACGTACAAAACTTGGAAAGCCAATAATCATATGATTAAATCATGGCTGATAAGTTCTATGAATAATGATATAGGAGAAAATTTCCTTTTATATGCCACTGCAAAGAAATTGTGGGATGCGGTCAAAGACTCTTATTCAAGTTCCGAAAATACTTCAGAACTATTTGCTATTGAAGCAGCCTTGTATGATCTCCGCCAAGATGATACCTCTGTCACTCAATACTTCAACACACTCACACGCTATCGGTATCAGTTGGATCTGTTCGAAGAATTTGCTTGGAAGTACACCGATGATACTACTATATACCGTACTATTGTGGAGAAAAAGAGAACCTTTAAATTTCTTCAAGGCCTCAACAAAAATCTTGATGCAGTGCAAAACCGAATCATGAGTACCAAGACCCTTCCTAAGGTCAAAGAATCATTCTCTAAAGTTCGTCTTGAAGAAAATGGAAAAATGATTATGATAGGCTCTCCAACTCTATCATCAGATCAGGAATCATCTGCCCTTGCTGCCCGAGGACGGTCTCATGGCGCCAATCTTGATAATCGTCAGAAAAATAGATGCCCTTGGTGTGACCATTGTCGAAAACCTGGACACTACAAAGAGACATGCTAGAAAATCCATGGAAAGCCTCCAAATTGGAAACCAAAGTCATGGGGTGATCGGATAGTCATGGGAATATTGCTGCCACTACTAGTCTTACTGCTTAAGGCTGTGTTTGGTTGGGGGGTTTTGGAGGGGAGGGGAGGGGAGGGATTATTTTAAATTTTGTTTGTTTGGTTCAATTTTTTGAAGGGGAGGGGAGGGGAGGGGAGGGGAGGGGAGCAAAATCCCTCCTAAGTCAATTTTAGCTCCCCTCCAAAAGTGGGGGGTTTTGGAGGGGAGAGAAAGTGATGAATTAAAATTTTAAATGTAATTACTAAATTATCCATACTTATATTGTTTTACTTTTATTTATAACATGCTATAAGGATAAAATAGTAAATTAGTTTTAAAATCTCTTCCCAATTAAACATATATTTAATTAAAAACCCTCATCTCCCCTCCCCTCCCCTCCTTTGAACCAAACATATATTTAATTAAAATCTCTCCCCTCCCTTCCCCTCCCCTCCATTAAAATCCCTCCCCTCCCCTCCCCTCCCATCCCCTTCGTTGAACCAAACAGACCCTAAGAAAAAAATGATACATATGAGTCGACTTCTTTCACTAAAGCTCAACTTGAGGTTCTTCAGAAACTTTTAAGTCAGTCATCCAACATTCCAACTCTACTCAGTCAACTACTCAGGGTACTGGGATGTTGGCCATGAGAGGTAATAAATCAGTAGCCTTAAAAGAACTACTAAATCTTGGATTCTTGACGCTGACATTTCAGATCATATGACCGGAGATGCATATATTCTTTCTGAGTATAACACGAGTACATGGAATCATACAATTAAATTACAGATGGAACACTTTCTAAGG